>JAHWFP010208326.1:16963-45133 GCA_023313725.1 Lithobius niger | reverse complement strand
TCAAACCAAGTAGAATTTTAAATGCCTTGGCATAAAATTCAGAACTCAGTCATGGAGAAGCTTGTTTGGTGCAGATACACATTGGAAAGAGAAACCGTTTGAATGTGATGAATGGAGTGCTCATCAGAACATTATGTTTCCAATAGGAAGTGACGAGGTGGAGAAAAGCCATTCAGTTGTGAACTTTATTTAAAAAGTGCAGCAAATACACAAACGAACACGTTTTGGTCGAAAATGAA
This sequence comes from Lithobius niger, assembly GCA_023313725.1. Taxonomy (NCBI): domain Eukaryota; kingdom Metazoa; phylum Arthropoda; class Chilopoda; order Lithobiomorpha; family Lithobiidae; genus Lithobius; species Lithobius niger. Next base: position 44,894 of record JAHWFP010208326.1, on the reverse strand, counting down.
GCCAAAACTAGGGATGTGCAGTGCTAGTATACAAAAGTGTAAATATTAGGTGGAAAGAGAACTTTCAGGTGAAGAACTATTCACGAACAGTTTTTTTCTCTTAGTCTGGGTCAGACTGGGGAGAAACAATACAAGTGTATATAATTGTAGATGTAGCTTCGTTACGAAGATTGTTGTTGGGTGAGTAGGCTAACATGGTAAAATTGTAAATGTTTTTTTAAGTACATCTGTGCAGGCCGGATGCTATTTTTTAAGAAATATTAATAAAAATAAATAAAATAAATATCAAGGTTTACCACCTGCTGGTGGATGGTTGCCGGAAGGGTTGTGAGCCACTGACACCGTACCATTTCGCATGGGGAGGTGGGGGAGGAGGAGTTTCTTATTTAATGGTTTCTCTTAAGAAAGTGGGTGAGATCCTCGGTGAGGAGCTCCCGACGGAACCCACTCTCTGAGTCCATACACACCGTCCTTGAGCGAAGAGCATTCCAAACTGGGACAACACGAACTGCAAAAAAATGTCTTCTGCAGTCAAGACGCGATTTCTGGACAGCAAGTTTCCACGGGTGGCCCCGAGTTTTGTGGAGAGACAGGGCCAAGTCGAAAAATGGGAGGTCCACCGAGATAAGATTATGCAGAATCTTGTAAGTTAATATTAAATCAAATCTCAATCTCCGTAGTTCCAACAGCTCAAGCCCTGTCCTTGATAGTCGTTCAATGTGACCAACGTCCCGGAGTCCAGGAAGTTTTTTGGTAAACTTACGCTGGACGGACTCAATTAGGTCAATGTCTTTCGCAAGATAGGGGGACCACACTGGTGTGGCATATTCAAGAATGGGCCGGACGAAGACCTTGAATGCCCAAACTTTAATTTTAAGGTTTCCCGATGTAAAACATCTGTTAACAATCGCCAACCGGCGGAATGCCAAAGAACTGATCTTCAAACAGTGAAGGGATGACTTAAGGTCCTTGGAGAGCCAGATGCCTAGGTCCTTAACCTCCTCCACGAATGGCAGAAGTTCTCCATCAAGTTGGTACCTATATTCAGGACTTAAACGACCAATATGAAATGTGTGACATTTCGAGGAAGAAAGTGGCAACTGCCACATTTTAGACCAATAATGAACACGTGCAATTTCCTCACCGAGTGCACTTGAAGGACCTGGTGACACAATTTCTGCTGTGGATTTAAGATCGTCTGCAAATTTTACGCCAAATGGGGAGGTGGATGCCAGAGGGAGGTCATTCAGGTAAACCAAGAAAAGTATAGGGCCGAGGACCGAACCTTGAGGAACACCGCTTGGCACGTTGACCCGGAGCGAGAGTGTTTTCTCATCTATTACCTGCTGGGAACGATTTTGAAGAAAGGCAGAAAGCCAGTTTAGAAGATGGCCACCAATTCCGCAACTGCTAAGTTTAGCCAATAATTTGCGATGAACAACCGATTCAAAAGCTTTTTTAAAATCAAAGTATACTACATCACTAGGGGCTCCAGCGTCCAATGCAGAAGTCCACCGGTCAAGGACCCACAGAAGTTGATGCGTTGCTGACCTCCCAGGAAGAAAACCGTACTGATCTTTACCAATAATGGAAAACTCGTCCAAGAAAGCTAAAAGTTGTTCACGGATGACTGACTCCATAACCTTGCATGCAACGCAAGTAAGCGCAATTGGCCTATAATTTTGTGGGTCAGACGGTGAACCTTTCTTAAAAATAGGCACAACAATGGCACGTTTCCAAATTTCCGGTAATGCGCCCTGTTCAAATGACAAAGAGAAAAGTTTAGTTAATGGGTAGCAGATTTCGGTTGAGATTAGCTTTAGTAGAAAGGAAGATATGCCGTCGGGCCCACAAGATGTGCTTGGCTTAATATTAGTCAAAGCCGAAAGCACACTTCGTTGGTCAAAATTTATCCAACAACAGTCCCTATGGCAAGTACTTGACTGTGGTCCTGGTAGGTTCTGACTTCCGTCATCAGAAATCGTATTCGACGCAAAAAACGTGCTTAAGACTTCCGCCTTTGATTCATTATCAGTCAGAAACCCACTTGAAGTTTTAAATGGAGGCAAGGATCGTGCGGTCTTGCTCATCCTACGGTAGAATTTGAAGAGACTAGACGAGTTTCCCTCTCTTATTACTCGTCGCTCAGTTTCGGAGTGCCACGCCTCAACCATACCTGAATAAGTCTTTCTTACCATCTTATAGGCTAAGAGAGACATTTGGTCCGGTTTTGCCCTGTAATGTCTCCAGAGTTTAAGCTTCTGGCGTCTCAATTTCATAATATTTAATGGTGTTAGGCTTTTTGTCCTGCTCCCAAATTTGATGGGGCCGCGACAATGGGTAATAAGGCCTTCAAGTATGTTGGAAAAACAGTTCCATGCCTCTTGTATAGATTGATGGGATGAAAATATAAGATCATCCCAATTCACATCCCTAAGTGATAATTTAAGCAGCTGGTAATCTAATTTTCCAACCTTGGTAGATTGTTTTTCATGGTCATTATTGGAATAGAGACCTTGGGAAAGATTTATTTTAAAAGTAATCAAACAATGATCACTGTTACCAACATGTGGGCCCACCTGGAGATCATACAGCAATCGGTCATCATCTGTAAAAATAAGGTCGAGTATGCGACTTTCGCGAGTTGGTCTATCGACTCGCTGTGTTAAACCAAGAGGAGCAATCAATTCAAGGAAGAGACGATGATGCGGGTCACTGGCTTGGGTTAATTCCCAATTTACAGTTGAAAGGTTGAAATCGCCCAAAATTATGTTGGAATGCCCTGTGCTCAAGGAATCAGCTAGATACTGGCAAACCCCCTCAACAGCTGCATCAGACCTACTATCAGGGAGATAACAGAGAGTGAAATTTATATTTGCCTCAGGTAGGGATATCACCATTCCCTCAACAACCGACGAAATATCAGTTAACACCACAATGATCTCCACACGGTGTAGAATTAACAAACCTCCCCCCCGGCTGCCCCTGTCTCGTCTCACCACCACATATCGGTTTAAATCGGCAATCATTGCATTCGTAATACCACTGTGGAGCCATGACTCCACCACAAAAATACAGTCATAGCTCTCATTTTTCACCAAATCATGAAAGCAGCCAATATTTCTTAGAATGCTACGCGCGTTAAAAAAGGCACAAGTAAGATTTACAGTCATTGAACCTGTTGTTGGAGTTGGGCTTATTTTCTCGCCATGGGTTTCCCCAATTAAATCAGTCAGTTTTCCAAAGGAACGTGGATTGCAGCTAGTTGCTGGTGTAGCACCTTCTTGCCCCTGGTGTAAAGATGAACTTGGTCTCTGGCTAAAAGTGTTGGATCATTGATAATTTCTCTATCGAGGGATAGAAAAGATAGATTTTGTTCAATACACATCTTCCTAATGATTGTATTAGTATGGACCACAAGGTGATCAATGTCTCGGTTTGCCTTACCCAATCGCGGGAACAGACCAATGACTGTGATGCGTGAATTGGGGCATGCGACCCTAAGTGAAGTAGTAAAAGACGATAGGATAAGTGCAATTCGGTTTGGTGGAAGTGACCCTATATTGTTGGAGCCCGCGCATATAATAAAAGAACCGGATCTTTCACTAGTTTTTAAAAGTTCAGGTAACCTTGTGGAGAGATCTTCCACACGCATCCCAGGGTAGGTCCATGTATGGGAGTCTTTGTGGTAACTTCCTCGCAGGTTTCGAACATTTGAATCCCCAATGATTGTTGTGCGTTCAGTCCATGGATGTTTTGGTGTCACATTACTCAAATTTGTGGATGCATTACTGTCTGCTGGATCATGTGTAGATGTAACTTCTGCATTCCTAGCGCTATTTTTGAGTTTACACAAAGTTGAAATATTTTGTGTAATATCTGGCGTAGTAATACCGCTTATTGTTTGCATGTTAGAGCTGTTTACTTTTGTTGTATCGCTTTGACGAGGAGCCTGGTTTTGTTTGGGCTGGTTTTTATGGTTTCGCCCGGAGCCACCCCTTCTGAAGGTAATGTTTTTTTCCTTTCTTGCATCAATTCTGGGGATTAAATCACAGTTACTGGAAGGAGGTGCACTTTCGTGGTCAACATGTGCTGATAAAATTGTCATCAGACCGGTGTTCGTTAATTTAAGTTTCACATTGAGATCAGCGATCTCACCCGCAATGACCTCGCTGCCGTCTGGTGTCTCACACTGGTTCACATCCTGGCTGGTAATGTCAGTTGCTGCTTTCGTGGTAGCCACCATCTTCATGATGTCGATGGCTTTCGTCTCCAGCTTCTCTCCTAACTTACATAGCATATTTTCCATGAATTCGTCAAGGACCTGTTGCTGCTTGGTAAAAAAAGCCGTTGACCAAGACTCACAACATGCTTTAAGGGCCGAAAATTTTGTTTCCAGTGAGCCTATCATTCGTTCTGCAACCGAGTCAACTTTTACGCTTAGTTCTGCAAGATCAATGTCCTTTTCTAAAGAGAAATCCTCAAGTTTGTTTAGTAAACGTGACGAAATGTCATGGAGTGGTGGATTTCCTGTTCTATCCAATGGCTCGTACGTAGATCTCCCAGGGAGGGGTGTGCTGTGGCTTTTCCCGTCGGTAGGGATTGGGGTTTGCAGGGAATCAAAATACATTGTAGCGCGTCTGTTTCGATTTGCCCGTCTGATGGGGTTAACGCTGTTGGAATTTTCGACTTGTGAACGGATGGGTCCCTTGTACAGAAAGTTTTCCATTATTTGTTCAGCCACTAAATTTACACTTGAATGGTTTCACCAAACTGCTTCTTCGCACAGTAGCCGCTTTAGAGTTTTTCTCCATATTGTATAGTTTTAAGTACCATTGAATAAACCAGCTCACCGGAAGTAACCAAAAACCAAACTTACGGTCGGTTAGGAGACTTTAGTATTATGTAGAGGTAGGTCTTCCTTCTCCTAAGCTTACTCTTAGAGGAGGGGGGATGTAACGTGCTTACATGTACGGCAATGCACACGCACGCAGTTAGCTCCTCGTGCGGTGCACCTTGCCGTTAACATGGATACTACGCGCCGCTAGCTACCATGCACACATGGCAGCCGGCTCAGCGCCAGCATCCGGGTAAGCGAGCCAGTCCTATTGTTCTACCAGTCAGGACCGGATCGCGCCAGTTCGCCGTCACGTGACGTAATGCCTCAGGCAAGAGCCTATTGTTCTGCCCCGGCCCGCTTGGGTATAAAACGGGACAGCTTCGACAGCTCGAGCTAATTGGTGTGTGGTGGTCAGACCTGCAAGTCGAACCACCAGAGCTGATCAGGGCAGGACAAGGGGATAAACCTTGACCTAGCGCCTAATATGTAATGCTAAGTGTGCAGTCCCCTAGCTGTACAGTAAGAGGTGAATTAGGATTGAGCATTGTGTCTTATGAATAATCGTCCATCTCCTTAGCAAGCACTTACAGGACCACATCTTTGGGTGGTTCGAAATATCTGTACACTATCACTGAAGGTAAAGTGTTATCCTGGGTAGCCTTCCATTCCCGTCAAAACATCCCCGAAGGTTTGAAAGGTAAATTCACATCAATTCTGCTCCCAATATATGATTTGAATTCTTCATCCATGGTTCGCCATGCCATGAACATTATCATAAGTATTCTTAAAAGGCAATTACATCCATTTTGACATGCATGCTTTACTTTTGGATCACTTACACAATAACTAAACACAAGAATTGCCTACGTTCCGTACGTCCAATACAACAATTTAATTATTGCATCACCAAAACACAACATGGAGACCGCCATTGTTTTGCTGGAACGAGCAGAAATTAATGCAGACAGATGTCACTTTTCGATTTCGACTCGCAGCTGATTAAGATAGCTCTGTTGGCTGTGAGAGCTCAAGTGTCTGATGGCCTTAGCTGGCCGACAGTTGTAGTGGCCAGCTAAGGCCGTCGGAGCTATCTCAATCGGCTGCGAGTCGAAATCGAAAAGTGACATCTGTCGGCAATAATTTCTGCGCGTTCCAGCAAAACAATGGCGGTCTCCGTGTCGTGTTTTGGTGATGCAATAATTAAATTGTTGTATCGGACGTACTTAACCTATTCTTACTGCAGTTCTTGTGTTTAGTTATTGTGTAAGTGATCCAAAAGTAAAGCATGCATGTCAAAATGGATGTAATTGCCCTTTAAGAAGATCAATCCATCACAGATACCAGTTTAAGGACAATCAACCATCGCAAAACTGCAGATAGAAATGGCTGTAATTTCAATGATTGGTTGTGAGGTTTACAGGTAGTGGCTAGAATGAAAACTTTGTTCAAAGCCTTTGTTGCAACACCAGGAAAGGCAGCCAGCATTCTGAAGTCATCGGCGGATCGCACTTAAAACAAAGTAGGTACGCACACAAGGTTAGCATCGCAGGCCAGGCCATCATAATCTGCAGAATGAGGTTATCAGAATCAAGGTGATGACTTGAGAGTTCAGGAAACCGTTTAAGGGGAGGCAAGAAAAATCAGCTGAATTGATATTCTAGGATGGATGACAACTGCTGGAGTAACGTAGCCTCTATAGACTTGCAAGTGTACTAAGGTTCCAGCTGTCATATTAAAGAATTAAGGCCATGCCATACCGCACCGTTATGTCCGGCATGTCCGTTGCGACGCAGACTCGTTTCGAAATATTTCATGATCCTCCGGTTGACGGACCGGTGGAGTTGTCCGTCAGCCAATCAAAATGCTTAGCGCCACACGTGTCTTTCTCTCGGCGCTGGAGACAAAGATGGCGGCTCCCGACCTTCGAAACTACCGAAAATTGAAAAGAATAATTCTAAAATTAAGTGTATATAACTAGTAGCAATACAAGTACTCGCCCAAATTGGTTTTGGCACGAATGAACCCAATTCAATGCGTACCTACAGTTTTGCATTCGGACGATTACATTTCTTTTACTTGGGGGAGGTGGGAATAAAAGGATCAGCAAGCGTTCTTGGCGGACAGGTGTGACAGTGTTCTCCGTTTTTCAGCGTTGCTTTGCCGTAGACGGAGCCGGACAACGGAGACGGTGACGTTGTGGTGTGTACGGTCCTTTACTCTCCTGTACACTACCGTGTGCCTGTGAAGGCCACCACTCAAGTGACACACTGTGAACAATACGACACAGCTTTAATAATTCACCGTTTCCAAAAGAACCACATATAAAGCGGCAATAATTACATGCACGTTATCTTTTCTTTCACATTAAACAAAAACTAAATTATTTACGGGATACATTGTTGAGGCATTTCCTTTAGAAGATTAAATTATCTTTCCAACGATAGGTCGCAAGATAAGAATGATCAATTAGTTCCGGAGATACACCAGATTTAGTATATTGCATGGTCGCCATTTTGAGGACGCTTTCCTTCAAATTACGTAAAAACTAGTAGATTTACGGCGTACATTGTTCCGGCATTTCTTTTAGCAAATTAAATTACCTTTCTATCGATAGTCCGCACGAAAAGATTGATCGATTAGTTCTGGAGATAATTGGGAATTAGTATATCGTACAGCAGTCATATTATGTTTTTCTTCAGATTAAACCAAAACTAACAGATTTGTGGCATATATTGTTCAGTCATTTCTTTTAGCAAATTAAATTATTTTTCCAACAATAGGTCGCACGATAGGATTGATCAATTAGTTCCGGAGATAATAGAGATTTAGTACATCGCGTGGTGGACATTTTGATGACGTTATCACAGCTATACGTGTCACTTCCGGGAGTTTCTCCCGGCGGATTTGTAAACTACAACATGTGAGCAGCTTCCATGTACAATATGCAGCTTGTTGCCGGAACTGAAATGTTCTTGTACTAACAGCATGGACTATACTCCAAATTTTGACCTACAGTTGTTATAGTTACTACTTTTAGATTGCGATCGCTGCTGCAGTGTGTGATAGAGGTGTGTGCCTCGAAATTGTTGTCAAAGGTGGCATAGGTCAAGTTTTGTCCCAGCGGCAGCAAACCAGTTTGTTACCAGAGTCTTACCAGACTGGGTTTTTGCTGAATTCCAACAAATGAAGGTTCAAGCAAAAATTATTCGAGTTCGACAGGGCTGTAGGTAGGGAATACGGTCTTTGTAACCCATGTAGGTGGATGGGAGTCGATATTGTACGCATTGCAGAATATTGGCTGCCTGGTGGTTGGCTTGGGACAGAGGCATATCCCTTTCCCCAGGCAAATCTTAAGCAGTTGTTTTTTGCCCTGTGTAGGACACGAAAGTTAGGCTGAGAATAGCAGGCCAGTGTGTAGAAAGCACCAAGTGCATGAGATGCCTTGGAGTGCAACTTGACTCCCGGCTCACCTGGGCTGCAGAGGGCGCTGCGGTGTGGTCAACGGTTGAACAAGAAGAGCCATACAGTATCTTGCAGGAACATAGGGAGCTACAGCCGTCTTGAGTTGCGTGGAACTTCGCATAGACTTCCTTCGCCCCTTTCTGTGTGCTTTGTCTGGGAGTATTTGTAGTATTAAAGTAGACGTCAACAACTATACGAGAACTTGACAGTTGCATTCGATCTAGATCAATTCTTGCCTTGCCCATTGATGCAGGCTTTCCGCCACAGCAATTCCAAGCAAGGGGTGAGCTCCTTAAACTTATTCTTAGGAATCTGGGATGGGGAGGAACGACTATGTCGTATGTATCCTCTGGGACTATTGTAGTTATGTGATCCAAAAACGAGAAAATGCTAGAAGTCGGACCAGGAGTTCAATTCTTTTTAAATTCCGTATTGTCGAACGTCCAGATTTCGTCATAACTTTCTCCTTCAGGACCATGGATCTGGGTAACGAGCTGACCAGCATTATTTATGTAGCCTCGTGTAGTCACAGTAGGCTGACACAGGGTAATATCTCCAGATTAGGGCTGGCAAATTTTTTGTAATGCTTTCCATGCTGAAACCTGGACAGGAGTTGGTGTGTTTGTTCCTCATTTGATGCAGAAATGGTAGCAAATCTATTTGGCTGCTGTGGATGGCATATCCGTCCGTCTCAGCCGGCTCCCTGGTCATCCGGGGAATGTGGTAACGAGACTGCAGAAGAGTTAAGTAAAGGCTGGAAAGGGGGAAATTTTAAAGGGACTACAGTGGCTTGCCTGTTCGTGGCTAGGGAGTTAATAGCAGTGGTTTCAACTCTATTGAAGAGTTGGTGGGAACAAGAATGACTGGGAGAGAACAAGGGTGTGACTTTTCGATGGCACGCCCGCAGGGCTGAACGCGGCTAAGCTCCTCTGAAGTCGCAGAAAAGGTCACATTCTACTCAACGGTAATGTCTACGAGTTCGGCCTTGTCCATTCGGCCTATTTTGTGTCAGGCTGCATGCCTCGCTCCATCCAAGGTTATCATACGGAAAGTGCATTGGTATTGGTATGTGACTAAAAAGTTTCGTCATTGACCTGTTTGTATTAGGTTTGCACTTGAGTAGAAATTGTTTATTGTATTTTTGATATTTATGTGCAATGTGTACAATTTTAATGGGGTGCATAACACAGGTTGTTCCTGGCTCCCTAATAAAATCTACTCTACTGAGAATTGTTTGGCTTGCAGTTAAATGCTTTGTTATTAATATTTTTAGTGTGGGTAAGATGCTTTGCACATCAGTTGGTATAAACAATGTAACAATTACTGGCGGCCGGATGTCAGCAAAACTAACGACGGCTAATGTGGTGATTTATTTTTAACCAGCGGCAATGGCACACAGCTTTAGAAAGGGATGCGGAAAAAGGCTGGAAGTAACGAAGAAGAAACTAAGTGTGGGAGCAAACGAAAGCTTGTTAAAATAAATATGATCCATAGATTATGCGTACGTAAGATAAAGAGCTAAAATGTCAAAATAGCCAGGGCAGAGCAGTACCTCCCACCAAAAGGCAAAAGCCTAAGATTGGCTGAGATTGCACTCAGATTTTTAAGGAGGTTTAACACATTTGGTAAAGTCATTAAAATGGACACAGATAAAATGTAACTTTAAAATAACCTTATTGGATCCACCTACAATAGACTCAAAACTTGTTACCTAGTTACATAACAACCGATCCCATTTGGTTCTCCATGCTGTAATAATATCAGAACTAAACATTTTAAACATTTTTTGTATTTAGTATATTTGTGTTAGGTGATGATATTCAAAAAGACTCTCTGCAACGTAAATGGGTGGCAGCTCTGGGACCCAAGTGCCATGACGTTTTAAAGGGGCCTCCAAAAACAATCAACAGAAGGGGTGGGGCGGGGGAGGGGGAATTAACATTTTCAAATTATAATTGTGCAAGCCTAGTCTCGGTCCAGCTATGAAATAATCAGAAGAGGGGGCAAATTTGACCAACCACGAAATGTCAACCAAAATAACATTTTTAACTACAAAAAAAATCTCTTACAAATCAACAAGAGGGTCCGTGGGTCATTGGCACCCTGATCCTATGGCCGGTCTGGACATGACCTCAATCCACTTTTTTAAATTATCCAGACTGAAGCAATCCTGTAAGGCATGGGTCGTGGAAAATTTCATGGCAGCATGCGCGGGTCTTGCAGAACAATCAAGCAGCTTGCGTAACGACTAGTGAAGTCATTAATATGAGGGAGGACATTGGCATCTAAAATGAATACAACACCGCAGTACGTGGTCGTTACTTTTTTTTTTTTTGGCAGCTGGTGCGTTGATTCACTGGCATTGTATAGCTATCAAATGAATCATTTGATGACAATGTCTGCATAAACATTCATAGTCCATCCATCATGGATTGCTATCCGTATTAAATTGCTAATTTGATGTTGTTCGTTTAACCAGCGCTTTAAGATTTTACGAGGAATTCCTTCACTTTTTTTGGGATGACTGCCTTCCCCTCTCCTTCCTCCTGGCCTGACAATAAAGTTCCAAAACGATCGTGTGGGAACTGTATCGTTTAGAACAAAAACAACAACAAAAAGTTAAGTCGTCTACGTAAATAAATCTATACACATTAAATAAATGAAACTGCAGAAAGAAGAAAAGTAAAACACCCGGCGACTGTCTAGATGGCTCGCACGCTGGTCTTCACTGCAGTCTTTCCTGGACCCTACGACGAGTGTTTTATTTATATACGTTCTAGTGTGTCGCAGCTGAGGTAATAATCATGAGTCACCCTGCATTGTAGCAGTTCAGCGCGATGCAGTAGTGTAGCATATTACAGCACGGAAAGCCAAATGGACTTGGTTAATGATAAAATAAAGATAACCTGCATCTGTGCTTATTTATCTTGAAACATACTTTGGCACTTTTCAGAGTTTTGGTCCATGTGGTCAAGAGGACCGAATTGCTTGCTAAAATCAAGAATTCTTGCTACAATTACTTTACCTGGGAACGTCTTTGAATTACGTAGTGTTTAATGAGAATTCTGTTCTACAGATCAATCTATTTGTCGTATAAAGCTGGTTTTTAGCTCATTTGCAGGTATTGCTCTGTAAACGTGCCTTTTCCCATAAGGCCTTTTCTAATTAGTCAAATGGTTTTAGGAAGCTCTAAACGACCAAACTGATTGTTTTACACTTTTTGAAACCCTGTTATTATGCAACAATGCCAGTCAGCAATCGCCAGCTGCAAGACGTAAACTGAAGATTAAAGGGTTTGTTTCCATATTGGTTTGTGAGAGGTTGTTTCGTCTTTATGTCAAAGTATCATGAATTAGAAAACAAAAACGAGCCGTAAAACGAAAACATATAATACATATAAGGCGCCATACCACAGTGTATCTTTTCAGAAAACCGTAATTGATAAAGATGCAAAACATTAAAACAAGCCAATTTAAACTGCATGGTACGCCAAAGCAGCACGAATTGGAAAACAAAAACGAACTCGTTTTATGTTTAAGGTTACTTGGTTTAACTGATCCGAAGTCAAAACAGCAAAGGAACACAAATAAACTTTCCTGCAAGGTTTCACATACTACAGTGTTGCTGTACTGTTTAGTCCACGTGAAACCTTACTGCTGCATCGAACCAATAGTATTGTCGGCGGCAGTTCTTATTGTTGCGATATTCCTTGGCTCCGATATCTTAAGAAAATATGGGACCACAGTATAGCCCACGAACCACAATAGAGCCGTGACCATAACCGACTTGGACTCTCTTGTTGAGACTTGCAAACTAATGTTATATGCCGAAACTCCGACAAAAAATAATAGGCCTAATGTGGGCAAAACTATGCCGTGTTTTCGATTGTTGGAATAATCAACTGCTGCAAGCGGAGGTTATTCGATTTCGTATCCTTCACGGAGGATAAGTAATCACTTACTTGCTTTCAGGGAGCACGAACCCAAACTGGGTTATCTGTCCCACGGCGATGACAGGGACAATTTAGCAGGAGAAATCCAAGCGTTAACCACTGCTTGCAACAGTCGACTTAGTGAAGAATCGAGTGCTGGAGTCAGGATAGCAATGAAACTGACATCTATAGCACAGAAAAAATGGTCTAAAACAAGAGAACAATCAAAACCTCTTTAATCGGTGTTAAAGCGACCATGCATGCAAGTGAGTTCGTATCTTATAGTTGCAAATGATGGTAGAAATTCCGTATCCCACAGCTGATTGTTGGTCAGTTCAGCCGAACGTGATACACTACGCATAGGATAACCAACGACGTCGAGTGGGCTCTGCCAACAATCACGAGTGGCGCAGTCACGAATTATTGTTTCCAGAACCCCGAGACGGCGTTGGTCATCCTGCTTAATAGCAACCGTATATCGTTCCAGTCATGGCTGTACAAAGAACAAATCGTGCTGACGTTCTTTAATTCAGAAGCTTAACAAGGCAGCTGTGCCAACAATATTTACACAATGAACTGCATTGTTATTGCTTGTTTGGTGAAGGTTTGATCAAGGGTGAAGGGTTCGTGTTTATGGATTGTAACTCGATTTCGAAGTGCTCCATCACCATTCATACCGCGGAAACTCAATGACGCCGAATATAGCCCCTTCTGACAACTTTTCATAAAAAAAAGTTTAAGAGAAGTTGTTTGAAGGGACTATTTGGCGTTGAGCTGCGGTATGAACGGTGATGGGGCACTTCGGAATTTAGTAACAATCCGAAATAAACACATAGAACCTTCGTTAACCCCATGTTTGATTGTTGAAAACTAAGTGGGATTGTTGTGAGTGTCGGATAAGTGATTTACTTATCCTACACTTTTAAACAACTCGCCCTTTTGAGTCCAGCCGTGTTATATTAGTCATAAACATTGAGTATAAATAAGTGTTTTCTAAGCATACATTTACATATGGCTTGACTCCGAAATACCCCTTCAGACAACAACAATACTATTTCTTCGACAAACTTTCCTTGCAGAATCAACAAGTGTGGGTTTTGTTAGAATCAACATATGCGGGTTGTGGGATGTGTCAACAATGCTTTGTAACAATGGTTCATTGTTCAGAATCCACGACGGGGGCCATATGCGTGTGGTTCAAAGCCTAATACATGATACGTAAAGTCCATATGTACTAACTGATGGGCCAACTCGGCTAATTCGTCAGGCAAACCAAAAGCTAAATGATATTATCATGGAGACTCCATCGAGCCCTGTGAGCATAAAGGAGAACCCCTAGGAGTCAATGAAATGTCCATGATGATATTACCGCATGTTCCATCCCTCGTTTTGGGTCCTGCCAATTGCGGAATGACTAGTCTTAACTGTTTTCTGTGGCATGGAAACCTAAAGCCCTAATCGTACTGCTTGCTCGCGGTGACATGACGTTGCAGGATGGTGTACCAAAGACGTCAAAAATCAGTCAGTAAACACCTCACTCACTTATTGAGTGCAGCAATTTTGACCTTGTAGGCATGTAGTAACGCATTGCTTTGTACGAAATTTTCTTCTGTCTGGTAAGGGCATAATAAATAGATGCAAAAATACATTTGTATACTACGATTTGTCCAGGCATGCGACAACTCCGCGTGGCAACTCCACACCTTCTCATGCAGATTACAGGGAAGGAGATGGCTTCTTCAATCCAAGGCCGACTGAGGTAGAAACTCCGGTAAGTTGACGCCTTTTATCGTTGCACTGGTAAAATAAGATTGTGGAGATACTGAATAAGCTGGCCTAGTGACAGAAAACAAAACCAACAACCTTTCACCCAGACGATGTTGTGACAAGGGAAGGAATACGAAGCGATAGTTACAGTATGGACGGACACTCTTGCGTCTAACGAACGTGTAAGCATTTACATGCTCCTGGTCAAACCAGTCGCACTGAAAATTCCTTGTAATATGCATTTTTGTAGTAGCCTGTCATTTGCCGAGTGGCTGTTATAGAGCCTTAATACAACAATCCTCGGAACTCCTGGTATAAAAATTAGCTATATTCACTTTGTAATTTTATTGCATCCAAGCCATTTCATTTTCATCTCTCTTTAGTTAAAAAAAAAATCGTTGAATCATGGGAACTGAAGCACGGCGCAACTGACCCCTAAACTTTAACTTCCCTCCGTAACAAGCGTATTTGTTTTCTCTTCCATCAGTCACTGATATATTACGACCAAAGTATACTAATCTCATCAGGTGGGGTGGCCGGGACTCAATGAAGGACATCGCCAGGCCTTTTGTTGTTCCTCTCTGCTTAAATAAACATTTGGTCTCCCCTCGATCCCCCACCGCCCCCACTTCCTCGTACACCTGCCCACTTGTTGTAATGACAGCTCATAGCTCATTCTTTTGAGACAGCTCGTGAAAGACAGCTTAACAAACACCAAGTCGTGGCGCACTTGCCTCCACTCGACTTTCCTCCATGAATTGCTGGACACAAGACCTTCCAATCTACGGCTGTTAAGAAACATCAACTTTTTTGGAGAGCACTTCGCAGGTAGGCCAAGGAAACTTTTATTCTTAGGGCGCGTTTACGCACCGACTCGCCTTTGCATTCTCGCAGCTAGAACTCAATCGCGATGGCAAAGGTGACATTGCCATGGTAACAACGCTAAATGGATTAGCTAAATCCGACATTGTTTGAGTAAATACTTGCAGTCTTATAATCCGTGCCAATAATATAAAGAATTCCTCATGACGAAACAATTTTCCCAAACGCTTCTGAACTCACGTTATTTGCTGTTTTCGTTGCGAGGCGGCAGACATAAAACCGCCGCCATGTTGGAATTTGAGGTGATTTCTAGCTTCTAGCTACGAGAATGCAAAAGCGAGTGGTTGCATAAACGAGCCCTTATTCCCAAATGCGTTTTTCTGTGCTTACTTTTTAAGTTCCTCGACAACTGAAATACAACAGTAAGTTTTGAGTCGCGTGTTCTCTAAGAAATTACCGAGATACCTTCTGCCCTCCGTGGAATTTCTAATTTCGTAGCAATAGAAGGTATGACAAGAAATGTTTTTAAAAGCAACAAACTGCGGTTAGGCCTGCGAAACTCACCAGGGAGCAAGCTGTATAGGCTAACGACACAATGGGCATTAGATGGTGTCACGGTAGCTTGTGAAGATTTTATTTTGGTGAACACCAACCTTCAATTCAGTAAGTCCGTTACCGTAACTCGCCTTTTAAACGACCATGGGCTGTTACAATTAAGTCGATTAAAAAATGGGGGGTGGACCGTAACTAAGTTATAATTCGACTCTTAACTTCTGTCCAGGGAGGGTGTTTAGGTCTAATCACATCGCGGAAAATTCGGCGTTTATGAGATCATTCACGTGTGATCTGGGTTCGGTCTAGCATTAGTGCAGTGCCTTCATTCTCATCATCTCAAGAATTTATTAGTTTACTCGTTTATTTAGTTTGCTTTACGTGTTAAGCTTTTAGTTAATTTTGGTGCAGATAAACAACGATTTAAGGGGATGAAACATTGATTTCCTTGTATGTATGGAGATTTTATTCAATTTCTTAGCAGGAAAATTACATAAAAAAAAACCTTTAAGGTCAGAAATCGTGAAGCATTTTAGGGGTGGGCCGTATCTTTGCCAGGGCTGTTGATAGGCGCTTTACGGTATTATTGAGTGTCACCCAAATCAAATTAAATAACACGTAAAAGTAAAAGAAATTGATTATTTAAGATGTCGGCGCAATTTCGAACATTATTGGACGTTTTTAAAAGGAGAAGTCAATACAAGGGGTAATATAAGCGGTCAATATAATTCAGCTCTTGTTTTACCACAGATAAGCGAACCGACTAATGGCTTAACGCAAACACCACTGGTTGATTCTGACCGCGAAATGTTACAACTGAAGACGTTGAAATATTCTTGACACCCTTTTCTGTTGTAAATATATTTTCTTTACATAAATTAGTATTTAGCAATTAAACCTTTCTCGCGTCTTTGGGTAAAGTAATTTAATTTAAATGCTAAAAGAGTATTCTGGAGCATTGGATTGCAAACATCCACAATGCAACTCAGTAGAAGAGCTAGTCGCGAGTTGTTTCTCATGCGGCATTGCTGTCAGTCCTCGCTCGCTTAGTGTTAATAACGTATAGTATATTGATGTTGTCAAACCAACTCCTACATTTCCCGTTTGTAGTAGTTTTAAATTTATTTTGTTTTGTTGGCAGAGCGAAGCGTAGCCTATAACGGACACCAAAATGCAATGTGTTGTTTTTTGGTTGGTTGCACTTTTGTAGTCTGGGTGGGAGCGAATTGAGAAGCCTCCCATCACCTCATGGGGCCGAGATAATTGTCCAGATTAGGCCAGAATAGATCCCAAAATCGCTGAAGGAGGATGGTAGTCTCTTACACTACCCTAGCTTGCATAGCCTGGTAGGAACTATTGTCAGGGTACCCCTCCCCTTCCCAGTCGCCAACAACAAGACTAACTTACTTGGGGGAAAAAAATTATGTTGAGTTCTTTCTGCTACTGCTCAGTCACGATGACCAAGATGGATGAACGTATCATTATGTGGCTGCATGGATCGGTTGCAGTGACCCAAAAGAGTAAAATTAGCCATCGAATAAAATCAAATTATGACCTCGTTAGAAAGGAAGCTAATTAGAGAATTAAAATATTCTGAACACTGTCGTTCACTTCACCGTTAAATATGAGTTTTAAAAATGACAAATTTCTTAATTTCTAACGGTAAGACACCAACATTTCGCATTATTGGTATTGGTGGCCAGTTAAAATCCTAAAATTTGAGCTTTCACCCGCGGTGTGCATTTTAAAAAGCTAGCACATCGCTCAGTATGCTCGCTCCGTTGCCGTCGTCTCACTTGAGTAGGTTAATTATTGGTCTGTACGTACTAATTAACCGATATTTCATGCGCAATATACCAACACAGTTAACCAACCATTTCATGAAGTTTGAGTTTAAGTTAGGCCTACACACGGCACTAACTCTTACTCAAATCAGCTCTTGTTTTACCACAGATAAGCGAACCGACTAATGGCTTAACGCAAACACTACTGGTTGGATTCTTACCGTTTGAAATGTTACAACTGAAGACGTTGAAATATTCTTGACATCCTTTTCTGTTGTAAATATATTTTCTTTACATAAATTAGTATTTAGCAATTAAACCTTTCTCGCGTCTTTGGGTAAAGTAGTATTGCAAACACCCACAAAGCAACTCAGTATTTAGATTGCCACCCATAATCCCACAGACAACACTGTTGGATCACAAAGCCCGTGTGGCGCAACAATTATGGACTATCCTCCCAGCAAAAAATTTGTCATTCCGAAGTTAACAATGAACTTTGAAAGATTCGTTTCAATAGGGTCCGAATAGGGTTTTTAGCTTTTTTTCGACGGGAAAACACTTAGCTAGAACTTCGACAATACGCCTCCTAAACAACATCGGGATTAATTTCCTGTCTTAAGACACCTTTCTCACATTTTTATTCTTCCTACTTCCGGAGGAGTAGGTGAACAGACAAATAAACAAAAAAGCAACACAATTTTAAGTAATGTAGACTAGCTAAGTCGGTCGCTGACGCTCGCTCAGTCGGCGTATGTCGCTTCGCTCGAGGACATTTGTTGTTACAACTCTTATCCCACTAACGGATAATTCCACACCAAAAAAGATCCGTCAAATGATCAAGTAAATTATCAGTGCAGTACGTGTTTTTCGTAAGGTTTCAATTTATAAACAAACCGTAACACACACGCACGCACGCACTTACTTTCATTTCTCTTTGTTTATCCCATTCGCCAGATTTACTATGATTCACCAGCAAATGATGAAGTTAAAATACGGGTCAGTGGTCCTCATGATTTTGTCTCTAAGACAACAAATACTATCAACAATACAGAGATTTCTTATCCCCCGCCACATATCATCCAGACCAACTTTTTTTCCTTTTCACGTTAGCCCAGTCTTGGTACTAACTTGGAAACCTGATCCGTGTTCTGTAGCTGACGGCACAGGTCAACGGCTTAACGCAAACACTATTCTTCGAAACTTGCTGTTTGACACGTTACAAATGCAGACAGACGTAGAAATATTCGTCACACCCTTATTTGTTGTCAATATAATTTATTTACATAATTTAGTATTTACCGTTTGTTCTTTTTCTGCATACGATTATTATAAATTTGTCAGTATAGACTCAATGAACGACTCCAGCTTTAAAACAGATAGTAAAATAATATATTGGAAAGCTGCGCCTTCTGACTGACTAAAGCAAGTTACTGACTTGTTTGTTGGTCTATTGCCGCCAGCCCATTGTTCCCGCAAAGTTCGAGGCTTTCTCGAAAAAAATTTAGTCGACAACCGATGACGTCATGTATTGTTGAGGCATTGTTGGGTGATTGTTGCAAATGGTCGTTTTTCGCTAATTTGGAGCATTTAGGACCCACGAGGATAATAGTCCTACACTTCAATCGGGGTGTTTCCTTTGTTTTGGCACCTTATTTAGATTTTTTAGCCCCTCTATTCCGGAGGAGTAGATGAACAGACAAATAAATATAGAAACAAACAAGCAACACCTTTTTAAGTGATGTAGATTTTGTCTATTTTTGAGCCATTTCATCTGTTCATTAGGACAAAACACTCACCATCTATCATGGGCAAAATCATAGGCAAAGATTCGTCTGTGGTGGTCACGGTGGCTAAGTAGTGTCAGAGCTCATCCTAACTGATTGACTGGTGTGAGAGACTGCCAGGCTCCTTCAGCAGACAAGAGTCATTTTCTAGACAAACTTTCGGCTGTGACGTTATTGCCGGTTTCCTGGTTCGAATCATCAGATTTGCCCCGTGAATTTTTCTTCTTCTGAAATGTAAAGTAACGTTCACAATCGAGCCATGTCATCTACAGTAGCATTATTTTGCTTCAGCTAACGTAAGACTCAAAAAAAAAAAAAAAAAAAATAACACTGTTAATAACAGTTTCAAATAACATGAACTATTGACTTCAAAGCCCTGGTAACACATAAGGACAGCAACCCATCTACCTGTCACGGTAACCAATCTAAGGACAGAATGCACTAGTTGGTACGTTCTATTACCCAGATTGCAGAAGAGCTAGTCGCGAGCTGTTTCTCATGCGGCATTGCTGTCAGTCCTCGCTCGCTTAGTGTTAATAACGTACATATTGATGTTGTCAAATCAACTCGTACATTTTCCGTTTGTAGTGGTTTTAAATTTATTTTTTTTTGTTGGCAGAGCGAAGCGTAGCCTATAACGGACACCAAATTTCAACATGTTGGTTGATTGGTTGGTTGCACTTTTGTAGTTTGGGTGGGAGCCCAAACGAAAGGTTGGATTGGAATGAAATTTGGTACAATCACGTGAAACCCCGAAAAGTATTGCTGAGCTAAAATTTGCCGTAAATTGGCCAATAATTACAAAAGAAATAACAAAATTTCGAATTTATTTCTAACACTCACCATTGTAAATTTCGAATCCTGAATGGTTAAGGAATTTTAACGAAGCACGCACTGTGCTGCTGGTAATCAAGTGAACGTTTAAAAACCGTCAAAATAAATCATTGTTCCTTCCTTATACCAAACAATCTTTTTCTACGTATCTGAAAGAAATAATAGCTGATTATCACATTTTAACTACTACAGGAAGGAAGGCAAATTGGAAAAAAAAAAAAAAAAAAAAGCTTTGTTAATGACTCAAATTCGTTTCATGTGAAAAAGAATGCTTGGAGGAATTCTCCCAACTTGGCCACCGAACAGGTGTTTACACTACCAATGGGAATCCCAAAGGTGAAACCTCAAAATCAACATAGCGTGAGGAAACGGTTAACATAAAACGAAAGTATCGGCAGACGACATGTTTTTACTGCAACACGGAATAAGATGGCTTCGTATAATTATTTCAAGATCACTGGTTGCTACGAAACTGAACCCTCAATTCCGGTTGCAAGAATGAATAGGCCTAAACCTCGAACGCAGTTCACTGCTGTTGCAATTAAACTTGCAGTTAAAAATTAGGCCTAAAAGTGCTATTTTCACACCCTATCTAACACCGTCTGGCCTACAATACTGTGGTAATTCCAACTTTAAAAAAATTAGCATTTACGATTGTATGTGCCAGAGGTGTGCGCTCAACATTGTCGTAGCAGGTGGTGTATAGAACCGCCAATCTTTTGAATTTTTTGACAGCAAAGAAAGAACGTTCTTCAGTAAAGAACTATCGTTACTGAAGACTGTTTGGCTTGCAGTTAAATGCTTTATTATTAATATTTTTAAATCTAAGAAAGATAATCTGCAATAAATACAAACAACGTAAACATTTTTTTTGTAGTGGCACGCTCTTTCCCAGTTTAACCACAGCGGCAAACGAAACATTTTAACAAGAAATAAAAGTCAGCCCTTGACTGGCAATTTTACTACGACGGCAATGGCAGAAAGAGGCTGCACATAACGAAACAGAAACAAATATGGGAGCAAACGAAAGTCTCTTTAAAATTAATATGAAACGTAGGTTAGGCCTATCTACGTAAAATTAAAACAAAAAGTTAAAATGTGAAAAAGCCCAGCAAAGAGCTTCACACGAAAAAATAATCGCAAAAATAGCCGAGTGAGTTTGCTCCCAGATTTTTAAGGAACATTGCAATTTTATATTGCAAAGTCATAAAATGAGAGTAAATACAAATTTAAATAAATTTCTATCCACTCCACCTACAATAGGCCCAAGGCATGTTTCCTAGTTTTAATATTACGCCGGCTAGCTGGTTCGCACATACCTGAGCGTAACACTGTAGTGGGCCCCGGTTTCCCCTATTGTGTGGTCTGAATATCCCCATCTCTGCTATCTCTTTGAACCCCTGCTGATTTGTGTTATGGCAGTAAATATTTATTTTCAATTGAGGACGTTTCTCTGTTCTGATACCAAGTCCAACAAATCCAACAACGGTTGTGCATGCAGTGATTGTTACTCAACCAACTTTGAAACTCTTCAAAGTCGGCTCTTAAGAGCTAGCTTTATTAATGCAATATGTCGATTGTTATAGGCCACATCTGTTTGTTAGACATTGTCGGTCGCTCGCCTTGTTTCATTATACACCCTCTTTCATTGTAGTGCATAATAATGATGAATTTGTTTGCGCAACCTAAGCGTATTATATATATAGAAGATTTGAGTGAGCACCTTCTTTTTTAGTGTTAATGTACGGTTTGGTGTACGCACTCCAACATTAAGTTGTTTTAACCTCCGTCTCGCAGACATTTTTTAATAGTCGGGACTTGGTCAGTCGGTGGCAGAGTTGACTAGAGGGGGGAGCAAGTGTGGCTTCCGCCCCTAGGCCCGTGCTTCAAAGGGGGCTGGCCCTGCTCAGCCCAGCCCAGCCCAGCCCATTGCTTCAAGGGGGCCAACTCGGGCTAAACAATAAAACTGCAAAAAGTATTCAGTTGTGTGGGCCTCTAAGACCCCATGGTACGGTACTAAAAAAATTAGGAAAAAAAGGGGTCCTCAGATTGCCCTCGGCGGGGGTCATCAGTAAACTTTGAGCCATAGGCCCCATCAGACCTTTGGGGGGCTGCCCTGGTCGGTGGATTCGAGTCGGCGTTCGCTTGGTTTGGAGACGAGGATGCTGACCACTGCGCTACGCTTGCTTGCCTAGCACGGGGTCCACAGGGTGCCTCTTACTACTTTCGCGGTGGGCCTAAGGACCCACTTTTCTCCCACCTACTAACCATACAAACCAATGTTCCAAAACATTTTCCGAAGCACTGAATATCCAAAGCAAGATTCGGAAGAAAAATGTTAGGTCTTATATTTTTGTCCTATGACTATAGTGACTTAAAAGCGAAAACCTTGACCGACTGTATAGTGTGTTTCGCATTTCATTTAGAAAGAAAGACTTTTCTGTAAGGGTGTGCTGTGCTTAGATTTGGTTTACCGCTTGTTAAAGTGACATTAGCACCGAATGAAAAGCAAACGAAAATACCATGGCGCCATCTAGCGGCAGTGATATTGTTAACTTTACAGCCTGCTCCCACGTGCACGAGGTCGTTTCAAATTTTCACTCAATAATTAAGGAGGTCGTGTCGTAGTTTGTTTGTTTCGTTAAAAATAATACCGCTGTACGTTCTTTCGCTTAGAGCAGGCGAGTGCTAGATAATACTAGATAGCGCTATATGTAGCCAGATTCCACAGACTTACATTCGGTGATAGTGACACTTTAAGCATGGATTTTGCAGCAATGGGTCGGCGTAAGCGATTTAATGCACACTATTTATGAAGCGACGTGATGTTGCCATGAAAACATCCAGTGACCAAGCTACAGGGATAACAACGTATGACATCGTTTGACGAATGCGTTCAGTCGTATCAATCTGCGTTACTGTAGAAATGAGTCACCATTCCCACCGGACTTCCCATTTACTAGCCGGGTGTTCTATATAACCACTGCGCTACCGGGCGGGTTCTGGCTACAGGCTCCAGCCGAGCTAAGTAGATGTTGCTTTCTTTCCTTGTATGAATGTTTGTGACCTCTAGGTCACCACTGAGAAAGATTGAACAGCTACTTAGCTCGGCTGGAGCCTGTAGCCAGTACCCGCCCTGGTAGCGCAGTGGTTAGAGCACCCGGCTAGTAAACGGGATGTCCTGGGTTCGAGTCCCAGTCGGGGCAGTAGTCTTTTCTTTCTTTCTCAGACTAGTGTATTGTTTATCCTCACAAGGCCAGTCTTTAATGCAGACTGCTTGCTTCATTTACAGTTTAAAATGAAACCGATTGAAGAATCGTAGTGGGCTCGTCTTTAATTGAGAGGTGTGCGCCGCCATGGCATCCGACGCAGTTGATCAAAACATGTATGGGGGATTCGGGGGATTGAGGCAAAAAAGCTAGAAATACAAGCGACCACCCTGTTTTTACGGTTGCATACGTGTCGTGGAACCGTGGCCAAGAAATCATTTGGGTGTTTGGATTGTATTCTTAGGAGGAGTAATTATTCACACGTGTTAGACAATTAGTGGCCATATCGATCGCTGTATTCGCAAGGGAAAACTAATCGACTTTCACTATAATTGGTTTAAACAGGTTTATTAGAGTCGATTAGACTCTTATGCGAACAGTTTGTCTGTCTGTGTGTTCGCGCTATAGCGTTTTAACGAAATATCGGAAGTCTGTCAAATTTTGCACACAGATTCTACGGCACATTTCTAGGTATAAGTTCGAAAATGGAACGATTCCGTCGAGGAAATCCTCCACTAGAAATAATCAAAGAATTTTGGTCACAGCAAACGTATGGAGTTTGTCATTTTTTCTTCAGCCAACTGACTTCATCCGTGCACTGACCAATAACTTGGAATTATGTAGCATTCGTCAGCAGCTGACGTCACCACCAACCGACCAATGACTGGCGCTCTCTTAAATTATCCTTGGTCCTTGACGTTGGCACGCGGCCCCACTGATTTATACGAATACCTGGACAACAAAGTAAAGTTCTGCAGTCGAATGCCGGCATGCGAAATTAACATAGACTTGTGCTACTTGTTTGGACAATCCTTTATTAATTTAGTGTTCAGTACGTTTTTTTTTTTTTGGGGGGCCCGGGGAATATTAAAACAACTTAATATTAAAGGGGAGGGAGGGGGGGGTGAGCGAATGCTTAAAACTACTGTTTGGCCAATAACTTTGTCTTTAAGTGAGAGGTGTGCGCCGTCACGCCATACCATCACAGCTGATCAAAAGAAACGCAAGTGACCTCTAGTTTTACGGGTTGCTTACACACCGTGGAACAGCGGCCAAGAAATCGAATCATTTGGATTGTTGGATTGCATTCTTTAAGGAGGGGTATTTAATTATTCACTGGTGTTAAGCAATTAGTAGCCTTATTCATTACTGAATTAGCAAGAGAAAACAAATCGACTCTTATTATAATTGGTTTAAATAGGTTCATTGAGGGTCAGATTTCACATTGAAAGCATCTTAGCTGGCATTCCTACACGAGTTAATTTTTGTCAGGTGAGTCATTGCTCTCGATTTCAACACAAGCTTTTGTACCGCATTATTATTTTTCTCCAAGTACGTGAATTGGACCCAACTATGCTTCAGGATATAAGACACTGACACTATGGCGTTGCACTACAATGGTTTACAACCTCGACAACTGAATTGACGTGATGTTTGTTGCCTAACTTGGCGCGACGCACTAGCGTGTGTTTAGATACACACTTAACACAAAAAGCGACACATTTTTACGAGATTACCCAAGATGAGAGTTGGTGACATCACTATTTCGAAATCAAAACAATGACGTGCTTTTACGCGTTTGTAGCAGTGTTCTGCACTCCAGCTGCTGGGATGACGTAACAAACTTTGGTGAGATTTTCAGTCGCATTGTCGATTGTATTTAGATAGTTTAAAGTGGCACTATCACCAATTCTAAGTCTGTATACCACAACCACATCATCCTGAGTTAGCCACTGACGAACGAGAATAGTGGATCTTTGGCCGTCTGAGTGGACTAGCCTAGTCACGTGATACGTGCGTCACGGCAAACAGCCATGGCACGTGGTTTAGAATCTGACAGCATCTAGCGCTATCTAGTACTCTCTAGCACTTGCATGCATCAAGTGGAGGAAGGCACAACGCCATTTCTTTTAACGAAACCAACAAGCCTCCTTAATCATAGTGAAAATTAAATTCGTCCTCGTGCACTTGGGAGCAAGCTGTGAAAGTTAATATCACTGCTGCTAGATGGTGCCATGGTATTTTCGTACAATCTTGCGGACAAGCGGCGGATGGCGGACTTTCTAATTCCCGGGGCGGAAATTCGCAAGGGAGGAGGATGAAGAAATTCTGGAAGAACTCCCCGAGAAACAATGAAGAGAACAACGGGATCGGACGTAATGGTTTTCCAGGCCTTTGTGTAGAAACGAAGTCGTCCCCCTACTGGTTGCGGGGGAGAAATAATCTCAGTGACCAAAACGCCCACGGTAGCGCGGTCCGAGGGAAGCATGACGAATCTGGCGGTCCGGCATGGAGAACGGTGAAAAGAACGATTGTGCCCACGTTTCTGTCCTTTGAAACGAAAGGGCGACTGTGTCCGAGGAAGAGAGGAAGCGGACGGGCCGTCCGACTTGGGTGGAATCCAGTCGTCCTTAGGCAGATCTGGATGGGAAGTAGAGGTAGGACGAGGCTTGTGAAGATGACGAGGCCGGCCCGGCTTGTGTTTCCGGGAGATGTTGAGATGAGGCGCAACCTTAGAAATCAGGCCTCTAAAGAGTGTCGGCCTCATGAATTGTCTGATTCCGAAGTACATGACGAGTGGAATCGTGAAGGTTTGGCACGGTGTTAAGAGCGACCCCTCGAAGAAGTAGTGTAGAATTGAAAAGAGTCCTAGTAAACCAATTCATAGAGTGATAGGTCGCGAAGCAGGCCTTCCGGAACACCTGGTTAATGAGGAACGCCAGCTGGCGAGTGTCCGTTGGGGGCGGATCTGTATAAAGGGTGGTCCACAAAATAAAACGGACGATCCAACATTTTTAAAGTCCAACTTTTCTAGTTAGCACCCCTTAGATCCAGTATACGACATAAATCAAATCGTATGAAACGGAAGATTTCTGTCCTCTCCTGGTTCTGAGGGGTGCTAACTAGAAAAGTTGGACTTCGAAAATGTTGGGTCGTCAGTTTTTTGTGGACCACCCTGTACAGTCGTTCACAAAGAGCATTAGCTACAGTGTTAAGCACATCAGCCTGAGAGGCGGCCCGGAGACCCAAACGAAGAAGGCGGTCATTGGCATGGAGTACAAAAATCGAAACCGCTGCCCAGCGGGGAAGCAAAAGGGCGGTCCAAAGTCCATCTTAGCTTCGGCTGTAAGAAACCGGGATTGGCGATACGTGTCGAAGTTCCGGGGATTTGCAGTACCGTCACCGTTTGGTCGGAAGAACGCAGTTTTTCGTTCGGGCCGTGGAGGCAGTGGATCCTTGTCTAGTTCCAATGGAGTTCCATTACCGAGAAGAACACCTACGGTATGAAGCAACATAGTTAGCAGGGTAGTCGACTGGCCTAGTACCGGTGGTTGATGAGGGAGCTGGTCCTGATGACCGAAACCAAAGCCAGTAGATAGACCACGGTTCTTCTTGCTAAGTGCAGCAGTATTGGGAGATGGCTTATAAAGAAGATAATCCGGAACGAGGCTTTCCACAGTTTTGAGTAAGTCGGATGAGGGAATTTCGCAAGGGTCCGGATCGCCCGGGAAGGGCGGATCGGCGTGTGCAGAAGAAGGGGGACCATCCGAGGCATAAGAGGCACGATCATGTCATCAAACAAGGAAAGAGGATCGTGCAGTTCCGCGACCATCACGAGCAAGGCGAGACTTTTTAGCTGCAGAAGCTACCCAGTCCGTTACGTAGGAGGACAGAGGCGGAACCGCTGGTTGTTTTGTCTTGAAAGTTCGTATAGCCGAGTCCATAAGTGCATGGACTTGTTCCTTTGACAGTGGTTCCTCTGGACGGCTAGCGATGGAATGAGAAGCAACGGAAGATCGAGAGGACCGCGAGGAAAGATTCAGTGGACTGAAGGAGAGGAAGCGGACGTTCTCCTGTCCACTGCTTTGCGAGATTTTCCTTGAAGTTTAAGCCTAGCGTAATGTTCCTTGGCACGGAACAGGTCTTCCCTGGAGACCTAAGGTCTTTCCCTTTAGAATGTTGATTACACGGAATCGGTGATGCAGCGGCTGTGTCCACAGGGGAACAGCCGGAATCGAGGAATCGGACAGGAAGGGATTAGAAACCGGGAGCGTCAGACTGACAACGCATTGTCCAGGAGAAACAGAATCAAGCTCTAAGACCGCAACCTCGGGTCGGGGGAGGGGGTCTAACGGAGGAGAAGGGGAAAGCGTTGGACGAACCAACGGTTCCTTCGGCGCGACGCATCTTCCCAGCGGAATTGATGAAGCAAGAGCAAACAGCACAACTGTACAGGACGGTGGGTAGAGAAGAAAAGATGATGCAGTCCGTTCCGTTCGAGTTTATATATGCTGGAGGCTGTACAGTGTGGTGCACAGTGGGTAGCGGCGCGGAAGGATATCTTCACTCTTTTCTCTAGATCAAAACAGCATGGAGAATGAGAATACTAAAAGTTAGGTAATGTATATTTTCATGCCATATGGATGCGTTGTATGCAAGAGTCCTTAGCTAAACGACTTTGTTGAAAAATGCAATTTTATTCATAAAAATTAATTTATAGTTACCATAAAAATATACATTGAATAAAATTTCATTTTTCAACAAAGCCGTTTAGCTAAGGACTCTTGCATACAACGCATCAATATGGCAATCTAGTTCACCAACTTTCTGCAAACGTAAAACTAAAACTGACTACAGCAAAAAGGTTTACTGTTGGCCAAATGCTATAGTCACAGTCATTGTGCTGTCAAAATTTTACAGGAAACGCTCTTTGTGGACTGCTTATATTATGACCTCAAGTTTCAGTTCAACCTTGCCACAAACATGAAACAAATTAGTTTTTGTGTGCAAGTTATTACGGACCTGGCATTATTTATGGCCAGGGGGGAATGGTGTAAGTTATTACGGACCTGGCATTATTTATTGCCCGGGGAGGGGGGGGGGGG
>JAHWFP010208326.1:0-14820 GCA_023313725.1 Lithobius niger | reverse complement strand
GTTCTAGTTTTCATTTAATATTAGAATTATTAAGCGGTGCGATTAAGTTGGTGAATGTTTTGGTGTGCTGATATCACTCCTTTGAAGGGCCGAACCATTCGGAACTTGGCGGCCCCTTTTACCAGTTTTGGTTTTTGATATGATAAATAATGACCGGTCCCATAACGGAGAGCGATTTGCTCTGTACGCACATGCAAATTTACAGCTCTTCACTGGGTTAAACGCGGATCAAGTCTCATGGATGTTAATAACGCTGCATTTTCAATCAGAAGAAAAAACTGGTTTCACGGTTGTAACATTTTATTGTAATCATAACATTCATTCGCTCGTGACTGTGCAATTCGCAGTTCTATTATAATAACAACTGGACAATGAACATATCGATGACTCTGCCCCTCTCATGCATTAAAATGCACTTTACTTCACTCACAGGCAGATAGCCTGTTTGTTACTAAGCTGATACTAAACGGTTACATGCGCATAAAAACATTTCAAACATATTAACCCTGATCAGAGTATTAGTGCCCACTTCAGACTTCAGCTGTAACTTCTACGAAAAAGGTGAGTACTAACTTTTGATCAAGTTAAGGCGCATAATTTAGATGAGAGATAGTAATTGTTATATACGGGTAATAACAAAACGATCTGAGACGGCAGGTATAAGCTTTCTCAAAAGAAAGGGGCGGCTCACTGCAGGCACAGCCTTAGTTAGCACCACTGACAACCACACCTCATTACTTCGCATCCCACTATTTGTGGTTGTGTGTAACTTGACTGTGTTGCTACTCTGGTTATGTTAGCTGAATTAAGTCAAAATTAAGGCGTTAGGATTGATTTTTTTTATGCGTGTAGTTGGGTTGCGAGGTCTTGATTTTCAGTCATTGGAGCTACCAAGGTCGACAGGCACAGGGTTATGACAGAGTCCTTTGATTTAACGAACCGACTGATGAGGGTTATGATGACGGATGCAGTGGGAAGGTGTTGGGTTTGGAGAGCGGAGGGCAGGGGGGGTTCTAAATGCAATAAAGGCAAACTAATTCGTCTGGCTTCTTTTTAAAATCTCAGTTTGTTTATAAATTTCCATCTTATTAAAGGTAAATAAGATTGCTTTCAATGAACATCATGAACTTTACCCATTTATGCTAAATGAAAAATACTTTCCAACCATTGGTCAGTTTCGAACATAGGACCATTTAATCGTCAAGATAGACTTCTAACAGCGCCAAGAATGTAGTCGAAAACAATTGCTTTTAATGATAATCTTAAATGTTACCTATTTATTTGCTGAATGAAAAATACTTTTCAACATCAGTGGGTTTGGAACAAAGGACCTTTCTATCGTCACGTTAGAATAGTAGTGGTGGTGGTGGTGGTGGTTGTTGTTGTGTTGGTGTGGGTGGTGGTGGTTGTTGTTGTGGGTTGTTGGTTGTGGGTTGTTGTGGGGGTAGTTGTTGTTTTGGTTTTAGGGAGCATGCACGAACCCAAACTGGGTTACTGCCCCTCAACGACGCGAGGGACAATCCTAGCGGAAAACTCAGAAACTACGTTGTTATTGTTATGTGTTTTTAGGGAACACGAACCCAAATAATTTCTGTGGTCAACAACGATAATCTTAACGATACTCATAAATCTGACCTATTTTTATACCACTTTACCATTGTTGTAGCCGTGAATTATCCCTTGATTTGATTTGTTTACTAAGGTCTCGGCCCGAAGCTACCTGCCCTATTACAACAACTAATCATCACTAACTAACAATCTAGACCAGCTGCACACTGGAAACCTACACAAAAGCTACACAGACGTAACCCTGACAAAGAATGTTATGTCCATCTGCCCGTGTTACACCACTGTGTACAAGTAACCTTTGTAACAATGAACCATTATTAATTAATTTCTGGTGACAGCATGGCCACGCGAGCATTAATTTTGGTAACCACATGCGTGCAATAATTTTGGTACACACACTGTGCCGCAGAATGCAATAACTTAGTCTAGTGAATTAAGCACGGAAAAGACGACTGGTGTTTACATGGAAAGTGTAAAAAAAAAACCTGAAAGAAAAACAAATGATCGTGCACTTATCGACGAATTGAGTTATGTTGTAGGTTAGGTCAAGGTTAAGCAACAAAAAACAGAAGAAAAAAAGATTGCCCGCTTATCAACAAATATTGTGATATTGTTGGTGCGTATCATTTCGGTTAGGCCAGTTGCCTTAGCCCAAATTTCCCTGGGCAGGATGCTATTTAACTTGCTATATGGGTTTTTGACATTCTTGATTTTGATGTGTGGGATGTCTAGTAAAAAGCAGATTTTGCCGGCCCCCTGACTGGCCGGCTAAAAATGGTTTCTTTTGCCTAGGAAAACATACACAAGCTGTTAATTTTGGCATACATGATCCTCAATGGCTGTTTCCCTGGAGGTTTCTTGGCTGCTTGTAACCGCCTGCTTGCCAACTCTACTGTGTTTGCGCGGTGGACTCCTCCTCTATATGAGCGAGAGTGCGAATGCTTTCTCATTTATTTTTCTCTCAATGTGTCAGGCGGTGACTCGAGAAGGGAGGCAGGGCGGGTTTGGTTATGTATGTTTTCCTAGGCAAAAGAAACCATGTTTAGCCAGCCAGTCAGAGGGCTCGCAAAATGGGCTTTTCTTATTGCCTGGTGGAAAACTTCCATAACCTGTTAATTTTGGCATTAACAGGAGACCTCGTCAAAAGGTGGTGGGCACCGTCTTGACGGGCGCTCAGGGTTGCGAGCAGGCTTTCCCCCAAAAATCATTTAAAATTTCGCACTTTATTCAGAACACAGGTAAAATAGGAAATTGGTTCTTTTTCATGGGATTTGGTGACACTAAAAAGGACCGTTGGGTCTTGCTTCCATCAGGGGTTGGTTTCTGCCTTGGTGGTAGCTTGCTTCTGCTTCGTTCTGATTGCTTTAGGGGGGCTCGACTACTGTTCGGGCTACGACGATAGGTCCCAACCGGTGCAATCAGTTTTCTTCTCTTGACATGTCACGTAGTAGGTAGTGTGATGTGAATGTTGTTACGTTTCGCTAGGATTTCTTGAATAGGAACGGCGTTGTGGTGGGACCATGATGTGGAGATTGCTCGTACTGCACGTGCCATCACTCTCATGTTACTGCTTGTGTTTTCTTGTTTGTCATAAGCAGCTACGATTGTCTTTTTGATCCATCGTGCAATCATAACTCCGGTTTTGCCGGAGTTTGAATCTACGGGTAGGAAAAGTTGGTTTCTGCATCTTCGTCGTGTTTGGTTCGGGCTAAGTAGAAACGTAGTGCACGAATTGGGCATAGTAGACGTTAGGGCTCGTTTCCGAGGATGTTGGTGAGTAACCGGGAAGGTGATTGGTATCAGCGGTTCTGATGGTTCCTGGGCTTTCGCCCGAAAACTTGCACGAGGAAGCAAAGTTATGAAAGAAAAGTTTGGTCCAAAGATGCAAAATGCTGGGTTGGCAGATAGGGTTTCAATTTCACTGCAACGTAGGCAGGCTGCGAGTGTTACTAGAAAGACAGTTTTCCAGGTCATCAGGTGGAGGGAGCTGTCTTGCTTAGGTTCGTCGGGGTCTTCCATTAGAGACTGTAAAACTAGTGATAAATCCCAGTCGGTTACCTTCATCTGGTAGTTGGACGTTCTTTCTCGACGGATTTCAGTAAGGCTGAGCTTCGGTAGTCATCTAGCAGGTTGGTTTTCGTTTGCGGCCTTGAAGACGGAGTTCGTGGCTGAGTGGTAGACGAGCATCGTAGATTCTTTTAGTTTTTCTTTCTTGAATAATTCGTTAAAGAATTTTAGGAGGTCTGGTAAATGGGGGTCTATTGGATTAATTTTCCTTGCGATACACCAATGAGACCATCTTGTCCAGTGACTGTCGTACATTAGGTTTGTGGAGTCTCCGGTTGCTTTTGAGGCAATTCCTTCGGCCTCGTCTCGTCTTTTTGAGGACTTTGACGATAGTAGCAACCCGTGAAGGTTTAGTTAGGTTGGCCAGGTTCGGGTGGAGCTTGGTTCCTTTCTGTTGTAATAGAAGATCAGGGAGAAGGGGTAGACTTCTTGGAGTGTCGACTATCAGGTTTAGGAGGTGGGGGTAACTATGTTGCTGATGGCACAGGGATGCGATCAGGAGGAAGAGACCCTGAGATTCTTCTATTTTCTGTAGAACGTTTCTGTGGAAGAAGTTTGAATGGTAGAAACAGGTATGCGTACAGATTTTGCCAAGGAAATGTCAGTGTGTTGACTGCTGTCGCCTTTTCGTCTGGAATCAGGCTGATGAAGTGGAGAAGTCTAGCATTGTGCCACATGGCGAATAGGTCTATCATGGGGGTGCCCCAGATGTTGAAGAGATATTAGCAGATGGACTTCTTGAGGCTCCATTCGCCTGTTGGTGGGTTCTGGCGAGATAGAGAGTCTGCAATCACATTCCTGCTTCCTGGGATGTGAAGAGGTAAGAGGGTGATGTTTTGAATGCAAAGTTGAAGATCTCCGAGGTTAGTTCGTGTAGTTTTCGGGATTTCGTCCCTCCTTCCTTTCGGATGTAAGCAAGTGCAGTCGTGTTGTCTGCTTGGACTTGTACAACTTGGTTTTGGATGTGCGGCAGGAAGTGCATCAGGGCCAGTTGAATTTCTCGAAATTCGAGGATATTGATGTGATCCTTGTTGTTGGAGGGTCATCGGCCTGAAGCTTGGAGGCTGTCCATGTGTGCTTTCTAGCCTTCCTTGGAAGCGTCGGTGAAGAGAAGGCGGTTGAGTGATGGTTCGTGGAGGGGCACAGACTGAGATAGGTTCATTATATCTGACCACCAAAGGAGGCGTTCGTGGGGAAAAGCTTCGTCTAGGGGATGCTGTTGATCTGGTCGGTCTTGGTAATTGGACCAGTTGTCGATTCGGTGGTGGTAGAATGGTCTGACCATCGAGGGTCCGTAGGGGACGAGATTTGCCATGGCGTCCATTTTCCTGATGAGAGAGTTCAGTTCTCTGAGCGAATGGGTGGCTTGTTTTCGGAACTGGCGAATGTGTTAAAGGAGATCCTGAATTCGTTCGAGTGATGGAGAAATCGTAGCCGATTTTAGATTGAATCTAGATGATATACTTCTCAGTCTTCCACCATTTATACAGGTAGACCCCACTTTGTGTCAGACAGCTTTACAGGTTTTGATATATATTTGAGTCTACACAGATGAGCTGGTACTAATAGATGATCTAACAGATCTTCACACAGCTCATCTGATTTCTCTTCAACTACAAGCGGCTTCACTGAAAGCCTGTGATCTTTCATCCTTCAGCAAGCTACAGAAAATGGATTTGTCTTTTTATCAACCATTAGGAAACAACGGAGAATTGTCACATTCACAGACAAACTGGTTCTTTGCAATTGCCAGTTTATGAAACGCTGCATAGAAAAGTTATTTTGTGACAACTTTAGCCCTGAAAACGTATACACCCAAAGGATCTAACTCCACCTTTGTGCTGACACGTGCTTCTCCACAACCTTCTTGCCTTCCTTCAGCAGTTCAACATGTACATGCAAAGGCTTTAGACACATAGTTGGATTCCTCTGATTTCAGATAATGCAAAGTGAGAATACATTTTATCAGTAATATGCATAGGTCTCACTACTTCTAAAATTCAAAGACCGACACAAACCATATACTCTTTCTCTACAATGACTGTTCAGTTAAGAAGATTTGGCTTCTCCTTCTTAAAACACCCACACTAAGTACTTGGACACAGACAGGGTCTAGAATCCACTTCCTTCTATCTAGTCTAAATACAAGGTTAAATGATTCTGCTCCTTAGTGCACGTGTGACTACTCTAGCATGCAGGATCTGTGTCTTCTTCAGTCATTAGGCTGATATAATGCAATTCTGGGTCTTCTTCGACCGTTAAGCAGTTACAATACAGGATTTGAGGTTGTCTTCAGCCATTAAGCAGCTGCAATACGGGGCTCAACTCTTTTCAGCTATTAGGCTGTTACAATGCAGGAACCGTATTTTCTGAACCATTAAGCAGCGACAATACAATATAGATGCTTAATATTGTCTTTTTAAGGCCATAGCAGGGTCTTTTTCAGCCGTTACGCAGCTACGGGGCATTCGTTAGACATTATGCAACATCCAGGTCTTCATCATCAATTATGCAGCTACAGTACAGGATCTAGGGCCAATTTCAGCTCTATAGCTAGCTACAATATGGGATACGGGTCCTCCTTAGCCATTAAGCAGCTACAATACAGGATCCGGCTCTTCTTTAGCTGTCTTCTTGTGCCATTAGGCAGTTACAATATAGGATACGGACCTTCTTCAACCGTATGCAGCTACACTAACAGGATTATAACTCTTTTACAGCATATAACTTCAACGTATAAACCTGATAATGTCCTTAGCAGGTTTGATTTTTGGTTGGTGTATGAAGTTTAATATTGCTTTCATCTTATGAGTTACTTCACAAGCAAAAGTTGGACCATCGGGTAGTAACTTATACTATTGCAGTGAAACTGATCTAAGGGGAAGCTATCGAAAGCTATTGCTTTGCTGCACGGATCACATGATTGCTGTGACATGTATAAGACAAACATCATCCGTGCAAACAACAACGAGCCGTGCTGATAGCAGGATCATAACGTGTGCTTACTTCCTGTAAGTACTCCAAGTTTGTAGTACACTAGGCAACCTGATGCCATAGTGACTGATTACGTCACAATATCTCACAATTTCTAACCAAACCACTGATCCTCGCGAATATTTTATTTTGACAAAAAAGGACCTTAATACGAGTCCTTTACTTATGCTGAGACATGTTTTTTTTTGTAAAAACAACGGTTTAGCACAGAAAATACCAAAAATGTGATTTTTTTCGTCTAAAATTTGACCTTTTGACCTTCGTTTGACCCCTTAAGCTATCTTTCAGTCAAGCCTATCATACCCAAAAATGTCAAGAGTAGAATTAAGATATGATGCGCCACATTTTACACACTTTTTCCCATTGTAAAAGCAACGGTTTAGCACAAAATGGGAAAAATATGATTTTTCGCCTAAAGTTTGACCTTTTGACCTCAGTTTTGGACCTTAAGCTGCCTATCAGTCAGCTTCATACCTTGAAATGTGAACAATAGTAGAAAGGTATGATGCACCACATTTTAACCACTTTTTTCCATAGATGGAGACTGGTCAAGGTATTTTTTGGTTTGGCTAATAGCTAAAAATAGGCACTTCCGGTTTCCACTTCCGGTTTGAGAAATTCAGTTGCCCCCATATCCAGATTTCATTAGTACACCTAAATTAGCATCTCTGCCAAATATGGTGCTTTCCTCACTAAAATACACAAGTCACCCTATTTTAGTGTCTTATCTACCCCACTACTTTACTGTCTACCCCTTCCATTAAATGATACACAATGTCGACAAAACCAGAGTACGAGTGAAGCTGTTCACTATCTCATATTAGCTGAGGAGATGGACACTCCCTGGGTTTGTTCGTTAGATGTAAATATGACACATCAACACATGGGTCATGCATCCATCGATCATCTAAGATTAATGGTGGACAAGGGTACAATGTTGGCCCCCAAATTCACCAGGACATCTGACTCGTCCTGCGATGTTTGCTGTAGGACAAAAAAGTGAAAAGGATCTTGTCTCCCTGTGGGAGAGAAGGATCCAGTAGGACGTATGTTTCTAAGGTCATATGATGAATGTATTGTGAGCAATGTTCCTAGTCTGGCCTGGGGTGGGGGGGCTAGTACTCTTCGTCATAGTGGACCTAGGCACTTGGTAATTCTTCTTGCATATTCTGCTTGACAAGAGTGAGGTTTTACCTAAACTCATCGCAGAAATACGTCACAGATAAGTGGAAACTGGGAAACATACTAAAATTGGTAATGGACAGTGCGATGATGTATCGACACCATGAACTGCTGGAAGTTCTTGGAGGCCAATGGAATGCGGTATTATAGTACTGTTTCCTGCGTCCCACAAGGCAATGCATTTCTGAGCGTGGCCACCTAAGTATGTGTGCTTGGGCTATCATTTTACTCACCCTGCCATAAGGAGTGCCAAATTCGGTACATTGGCAGCTCCAAAGATCCATCTTGGGTATGATGAGGAGCGAAGAGCATACCAAATCTTCGACCGTCACAGGAAGTTGGATATTGCGATTCTGAATGCTCTTCACAATTTGTTGAGGAATTAAACGTAACAGATCATTTCACCTACAACACTTTCCTCACAGTCTACTCCATTATGGGGGTAACAGAGTAAGATACCATTGAGGAAGGTGAAGGGATTGTGACTCCCAACTCCAATACCACCTTGAACAGCTCAACACAGAACTCCCAGACCAACAACTCCCATCCAGCCCCAACCAGAGCTTGCCATGATTAATAATTCACCAGGGAGGGTGATTACTGGAAATCAAGTACTGATATTACCTGAATCACCACAAACCTCCTCCTGGAGTGGTAGTGAACAGTCCAATTGACCACGCCTCTAAATAGTTGAGAATTAACATGGTTGAAGAATCTGTGGTCACGCTGGCCGCCACAGTAACACTAAGCTCCTTGGGTTAGACGAGGCGCGAAGAGCGTACCGAATCTTCGACCCTTTCACATGGAGGTTGAACAACTCCCATCCAGCACCAACCAGGGCTCGGCATGATTAATAATACAACTGGGAGGGTGATTACTGGAAATCAAGTACTGATCTTACCTGAATCACCACAACCTCCTCCTGGATTGGTAGTGAACAGTCCACTTGACCAAGCCTCTAAATCGTTGAGAAGTTAACACGGTTGAAGAATCTGTGGTTACATTGGCCACCACAGTAACACTACGTATCCTGGGTAAGATGAGGAGCGAAGAGCGTACCGAATCTTCGACCCTGTCACAGGGAGATTGGTTGTTGCGACCGATTCAGATTTGGTGAGGAATTAGTCGTAACCGATTATTTCACCTTCAACGCTTTCCTCACAGTCAACCCCATTGTGGATAGAGGAAGATACCATTGAGGAAGGTGAAGGCGATTGTGGCTCCCAAC
Organism: Lithobius niger; assembly: GCA_023313725.1. Classification (NCBI taxonomy): domain Eukaryota; kingdom Metazoa; phylum Arthropoda; class Chilopoda; order Lithobiomorpha; family Lithobiidae; genus Lithobius; species Lithobius niger. Next base: position 5,780 of record JAHWFP010208326.1, on the reverse strand, counting down.
TCCAACACCTCCTACAACAGCTCAATCCAGTACTCCAGACCAACGACTCCTGCCCAGTCCCCACCAGGGCTTGACATGATTAATAATTCATCTGGGAGGGTGATTACTGGAAATCAAGTACTGTGATTACTTGAATCACCACAACTTCCACCTGGATTGGTAGTGAATAGTCCATTTGACCACGCCTCTGGGAAGACAATGCTTTTAAAAGTTAACGTAGATGAATAATCTGTGGTTACGCTGGCCGCCCCAGTAACACCACGTAAAAGGTGGTCAGGGAGATTGCGAGGAGCAGGTGTGATTCCACACCTGTGTAGAGCAGTAACCATAGAGGAAGCTATGGAACTATGGAAGACCGGAATCGCAGTTACATGAGATCAGCACTATTACTGTGTCTAATTCCCAATTTGTTTCCCTGTGATATCTTTTACTCAGTGTGAAAATATTTTGTTTTGTACTTTGACTAGTAACGTTGGTTTACATATTAAGTCTTAACAGTAATTACCTTTTATTAATTTTAACACTTAAAAAATTAGTAATAGTTTTACAAACATAATCACAACGTTTATTTGTGCATAGATTGAACAAAATACTAACATGGAACTATTAAGTTCCTAAACCATTAACTTGTCAAATATACGTAATTAGACAAGTAATATTTAAAGGGGTATATTAATTAGTGATGTACCGATACCATAATTCCGATACCAAAAACCGGTTCCGATTACCTCGTGGCAGTGCCACAGCGAATGGAAAAAAATTAATAGTAATGAATTAATTATGTTCAGGGAGTCCGTGGTTCTGCTGTGGCAAATTTTTATACATTTTTAAGCAAAATTTTGATATATACAAAGTTGTATAATTAAAATAAAAAATTTAGATTAAAATTAAAAAAAAAGTTTCATGACGTGTACCGATTTTTTTTTGCTTCCAAGATTAATGCCAAGCCCTTTTTCTAATGGTGCTGATATCATTAAAAATTGTTGCCTTCCAAATGTATCAAATTTAATTTAATAAAATTTTAATTAAATCAAATTAATTAAGTTAAAAAAACTAGTTTGAAATAATCAGAAAATTGAAACGATTTTTTTTTATTTCCGCCCTGGACCTGCATTTTTAAATAGGATTTTTGTTTCTTGGGTTGGTCCAAGCATTTAGTGAAGCTGATATGATTTAAAATTGTTGTTTTCTTGATGTATTAAATTTAATTTTTTTTTAAACTTAAATTAAAATCAAAAAATTTAAATAAAATCAAAAAAAACTTAGGCTAAATAAGAGCATGCTTGAAGATTTTTTGCAGCCCAGATTTATTGCAGGCACTGTTGACTCCAATCGAACGCACGATTTAGAAACAAAATGGCGCGTGCAGGGGTTTCCAAGGATGTGATCGCTAAGAAAATAGGAAACTACTTAATGATAATAAAGTCCTGACATCCTTACACAAACAGGAATCAACTGTAACGAATTCTGCTTAGTACTAGTTGTGCCCGTGCGCATTCTGCGCACCCCCCCCCTCCCTCCAGGTGTTGGGCCTCTGGTTTTAAATTTATCAGACCAAAGACCGAACATGTGAATGGCTCCCACATATGCCCTCTCCCCCACAATTACTTTAACCCCCAATCCTCACACTCCTGCCCCCACCCCCCATACACGCTTGCCCGCCTCCCCCTCCCCGAAAACGTCACCCCATGACATTCTCCCTTTGGTACAGCCCCGGAAAAGTCTCTGGGTGTGTTTGACTGCAGGCAAAAAAAAACCGTATCACTGAGAAATCCAGCATTCTGTAAGCAAGTACTCCCATGTCCAGCATTCAGTAAGCAAGTTAATTCTTTGAAACAATTCACTTCGGTAGCACGCATTGCCCGCCGCAAACATTTGCCCTGGCACCCTCTCCCGCACCCCCTGAAAACGCCGACCCATGACATTTACCCTTTGGTGCAGCCCCGGAAAAGTTGCATGCGTATGTTTGACTGAAGGCTAAAAAAAACCCTTGAGAAATCCAGCATTCAGTAAGCAAGTAACCCTATGTTTAAGTTAATCCTTTGAAACAATTCACCTCGGTACCGTGCATGGCGACATTGTTGCAAGCAACGATTGTTGCCATCCACTTAAAAACAATTCAACTCTTTTCTGGAAGTGAACATTTAGGAAATAAATGCGCCTTTCCATCGTATCAGGCTGCGAAATTAAGAACCAATCGTAGTTTGGTTTAAAGTTGTCTGGTTTAGTAGACACGGGTTGTTTTTTTGTTAGCTTAAACGCCGACAATGGCACAGTCCACGCGACTAAAACTTTGTTGGCCACTTCGGTACCACAACAATACCAACAAGATGCACTAACACTGCATTAGTAATTCGACGTGTCGTATGGTAGAATAAAAAATATCTGTAATTGACGTATGAAGTTGGAACGGCAGACATACCAACAGGACACTGCTAAAAAATCTGAATGCATGGTGTACTGAAGAATATCTACTATATTGCACATTATATTAAAAAAAAAATTGTCTCGGAACGTTTGCTACTACGATACAGCAAAGGAGCCAGAATCTTGTGTGCGACGATGCAATCACTGACCATAAAGTTTTCATCGGACGCTGATATTGGTTTTCTTTCAAAAAAAACAAACTGAAAGCTTCGTTGTTTTACAGTTTCCCGTACCCGTTGTTCTTGTTCATCAGACTTTTACATTTTTTAAATCTTCGAACACCATATTTCATAAATTCAGCAGGTAATTTGGTGGTGGGGGGGGGGGGGGAGTAGGAGAAATCATATTGCGCTGAGGGTACGTGAGGTTGACTACTTTAAATTTATTTACACTTTTTAGGTGTATCAACAAAAGTTAAAATATTCACACGAAAATTGTGACAAAGTCCACATTGAATATAACACTGCAATTTCATGTGGCCAATTTTTGTTAGGTTACTCAATACAAAGTACTTGTTTTACTAGCGTTTTATAATTATCTTTATTATTATTATTATTTGTAATTTTAAATCTGTGGTTAAAACTAATGTCGAACCAATAAAACTTCCGTGAGTCTTCCTGTTACGGATTTAAAAAAAAATCTGAAAGTCAGAGGCCATTAGGAATATCCCGCCCTTCCCTCCCTCTGACACGCCACAATCAACATGAGCATGAGACATCACAGGGACTTTCCGTTCCCGAAAATGCCAGGTGTGGCTGAGGCTGGGACTTCTGGCACATGAGACGATCAGTGTAACCGTCAGGCCACCTTACCCCTTGCCAATAAGTGACTAATACCCACATGCCATTCTTTAAAGGTACATTCCTCCCAGCTCCACTTTTCTCGATCCTCACATCAAGTACGGCCCCAAAGGTCTATTTACTTACCGTTAGTCTTTCCCTTGCTAAAAATCCGTTTTAAAATTTGGCGTCTACGAGATTTTCTGTTGAATATTGGGGAACTACATTTACTGTATCCTGCACGTATATGATCCTTTGCGCACCTACAATAACCTTGAAATTTCATTGTGTGTGCACATGTACTAATTTTAATCGTTTGTTAATAATTACTATGAGGTCACAAATAGTAGCTGCGTTCCTAGATGCAAGGAACGCAGCTACTATCTCAGTTGACCTTGGCGATGGTAACGTGCGCGGAGGCGATCTGCACGTGGCTGTTTTAAGGCAGGCGGAATGTGCCTTTAATAACTGTTTACCTACGCTTTTCTAAAGTTAACACGGTAGAAACAGTTTGACTGTTTAAATGTAGCACTTTCGACTTTTTTTGAACCCAAGGAGGTGTGCATGCTTCATATTGTGCAAATAACTAGGCTTCAACTAAACCGTTTATTTCAGTCACCCTAATTTTGGTTTTCTTTTCCTGTTTCAGAAGGGGACATTTGAACATGCGGACACTGTTCTTATTTTGCTTGATGCTAACGTCTATTTCTGAAAGTTACGAATATTTTCGGACAAACTGGAGGGAAGGTGAGTTTAAGTCAACATTTAGAACAAGAAGATGCAGTTATACAATTCTGCATAACTGTACAGAGATCTAGTATGTGATTACAGTACATACTAAATGGTCAAAATTCTCTCACAAAAGCAAAACTGCCCAATGTAAAGCCCAGTTTGGAGGTCATTCATTAGAATTTTTAAATTGCTTGATAAAATAGCCTCCAATTTCTTTATCAGTCTGTCGATCGATAAGAAATTTATCAACTTTTGGCAACACGGTTTCGTCAGAACAGTCTCCCTTGAAGGTGCCATTGTCGTTAGTGACCCTCTCGAATGCGAATCCAGTAGCCGTTGCCACTTGGCCAGTAGACCTTACAAAGAACCATTTCACAATTTCTACTCGCCACATACCAAAGACCCCTTCCACGATGCATGGTTTTTCTAATTCATACATTTACGAAATTGTAAAATTCTCTTTAACTCCAGTATTAATGAAGATAAAAGCAGTTACGTAGCCCTTACAATTCTGAGCATAACGCCGCAAACCGTTTGTCTCTTACTTGTACGGTTCTCGAGATATCGCTCTTTGAGTGTCATTCTCTATTGCTAATCGCCATTTTGGCGAGTAAAGCTAAATTTCAGGTCGCCAACTGCTGATTTCCATTCGCCAAATGGCGAGTAGCAACCGTGGAGAGGGTTGGTCGTTACTAAGTGGGTTTCCTTGCTCTGCAGGTTTCAAAGCAGTGCTTTCAGTTTAGGTTGTCGAACTCAATGGGGCGAACACTTCAACTGGCTTTCAGGCTGAAGCACTGAGATAATTGGGGTACAAATATTTTTAGATAAATGAGATAGCTTAAGATTTCAAATAAATAACATAAACAGGATTGACGATAAATGAGAAGATTTGCGACAAGTTACATGAACAATTTCTGAGATAAACGCGATATCAGATAGCCTAAATTAGGTAAACCAGATTTCAGAAAAATAGGTTAACAAATTTTTTAGATAAACGAGATGTCACGGATTAGATGAACGAGGTTACAGATTTCAGAAAAATAAGTGAATAAATTTTGAGATAAACGAGATGTCACAAGAATTAGATGGACGAGGTTATAGATTTCAGAATAACAGGTGTACAAATTTTGAGATAAACGAGATGTTGCATGAATTAAATGAATCGAGGTTACAGCTAATAAGTAAACAAGATTTTAAATAAATTAGAAAAGTGGTTTGAAATAAGAATATGCAATTTGAGATACACGAGATTTGAAATAATGAGATAAACGTTGTTTGAAATGAGGAATACGAATGAAAATAAACTAGGTAACCAAGATTTACTTAAGATAAACGAGATTTGAGACAAGTGGCATAAATTAGATTTGACATAAATCAGAAGAGCAAACTTTGAAATAAACAAGATTAGAGATAAACGGGATATGACATAAAGGCAAACTTTGACAACTTTAACAAACTTTGACATAAACGAGACCACCTAGAAAAAATTAGTTACACGAAGTTTTACGTAAAGAAGATAATCGAGAACTGAGATAAATGAGACAATCAAGGTTTTAGACAAACGAGATTCACATAAGCCAGACTTTACATAACAGAGATTTGAGATAAGTGAGCTGACCGAGGTTTAAGATAAAGGAGATAAACCAACTTTGACATGAATGAAATAATAAAAAGTTACGAGATAAACAAGGTAAACGAGAGTTGAGATAGATGAGATAGGCCTAAACACGATTTGACACAAATGAGATAAGCGAGATTTAAAGTAATGAAATAAAGCGTTTGAGATAACATAAATATACGAGATTTGACATATTAAGCTCGATAACCTAAATATCCTAAGCC
>JAHWFP010208325.1:0-10444 GCA_023313725.1 Lithobius niger | reverse complement strand
GGTCCGTCACGTTTGTGTCGATTGTCACCATCTTGATCGTGTTCGTCGCCGTTTCCACCTTCCGCGAGACATTGCGTGTCAATTGAGCCGGTTCAGCCATACAAGCATTAAGTTGCTTCGGCTGACTTAAGGCTCAAAGCAATTAAATTAAAAAAAAAATTAAATTAAATAATTGGATGATGACTCTGTCCTCCTGTCAGGAGGTACAGATTTGCGATAAGATCTTGAATTGGGGTTGGTTAACATCTCTGTAATGTGTGGTGCATTGGCAACCCGGACTACTGCACTGTGACTGAGGTTGGCGCTATGACCTAGCTGTCGACGCGCCATTAAACCTAACTCCCCCCCCCCACTAAAAAAAAAGGGCTCCGAATCTGCAGCAAACTAGCGGACAGTTCCGTTGTGTACCTTCCTGTGGTGGGCGCAAGTCAATGATGGACTTGGAATTAATTAACTCAATTCCACTAGGAGGTAGTATTGGTGGAGTTTACTTGAGCGTACAAGACGATTGCAAATAATTGAATTGATGGAATTAATTTTATTGCTGCCGTATTCCACTGACTTGAATTGACTTGGTAGTTGCAGGAATTATAAAATGACTTCTTAGGAATTGACTTAATGGCTGTCAGTTCTGTTTGACTGGATGCGAGGGCTGTCTTGACTTAACCCAAGTCATTCACAGAATAACAAGCGTGGATTTGATTGTTGATTTGGTTTGAGATTGATTCATTGTTTTGATGTGATTTGATTTACCTGAATTGGATATGTAATTACAACCGATTCAGGCCATTTTCTTAAAACTTCAAAAATCAGTTGCACCGTATTGTAGCCGCAACGCTGCCTTCTGGACAGTTTCCTAAATGTAGCCAGACAATGCCAGAAATTTTGTTGAAATTTGTTTGAATTGGGCATGGGTGTGTCAAGTGATTATAATCATGATTATAATCACTTGATTAAAATTGAAATTCACCTGATTATAATCAGGGACCATGTTGACACACACCTGTTGATTGTCAAGCACAAAAGAACTTAAACAACCAAAATAAAATACACTGCTGTTGATTCTTCTGCAGTCAGGTACGTATATCTTCTACTTTTTTGGCGTGATCCATACAAAAATTACTGAACCGACTAGAAACAACCAGAGTAGGAAACTTCTGGCAACATTCAAACCCTTTAAGGGATATATCTCCCAGCGCCATTTTTCTCGATCCACCACATCAAGTACGGCCCCAAAGGTCTATTTACTTACCGTTAGTCTTTCCCTTGCTAAAAATCCGTTTTAAAATGTGGTTTCCAGGATTTTTACCCGAGACGTCTGCTTCCTGAGCACCTTACAAACGAATTTGAGTTACGAATTTGAATTTTATGTGAGTATGATCAGATAAATGGAGGGGCTTCACTACGAAACTAGCTAGAAGTGAACTGACCCGACTTGCGTTCACTCGGCGACCAGGTAATCTACTAAAATCCGCCCAAATGAAATTTTGGCCATCATAAATACCTGCTATGCTAAAGCAGGTAGCAGGGACGTTCGACTGTTGTAGAACCTCTTGTCGTACCAAATATCGAACCTTCTTTGATAATGAGTATTCGTTCGGTTGTTAATCCTGCTTTGAGTCGATTCATCCAATCGGTTTAACAAAATCAACAGCCAATTAGACACAAGAAACAGAAAAAATGGTGCGAACCCTGCCAGTTACGCATACATAGTGTGATGCTACATACGTCACTTAGTGTGATAGTATGCAAGTCCATGGTCGGACGCGTTTCAGTTAAAAAATGGCCGCTGCCTTTACGATGCATCTCGCGAAAATCTCGCACTGCTTCTCAGTATTACGTGGACCGACCCTACCAAAGCAGTATATAATCAAAGGTCCCTAGCAGGTAGCATAGTATAGTAGTACTAACTGAAACCATTGCTATGCAAGGAACGGTGTTGAATGCATGGTTTGCTACACTGGTTAGGTGTGATAGCTCATATGTATATCCATGTTCGACTAAACTAAGTTTTTTCAAATTGTTGCGCACACTGGCTAACAAACGCTGATTTTTGTTCGCGTCGCTCACTCAATCAGCACATCCTGTGAGACTGTGATTTAACCCCCCCCCCCTTTCCCCATTGCTAACGATCCCCTTTTTTTAATTATCACTTCCATTATATTTTACCAGACATGTTCATTCTGGCGGAAATAAATAAGGCTCAAGGCGGTATCGAAGCTGCCCCTTCGAGAAGCGTGATGTCCTTAAAAGCTTTTCCGCAATGCTTTCCTTCCTATCAGATGCTTGATGCCTAGTGTTGTGAGTGGAAGAATTCTCGCAGAAAATTTCGGAAATTTTCCCGAAAAAATTGGGAAAATTTCCGTAAATTGTAAAATTTTCAAAAAATCGAAAATATTATTTGAGCTTAAACAGGTATATTGTCAAGTTTCTTAAGAAAAGTTTTACTGCAAAGGACATATGTCGATGACAACAGTACATCCTTGAAGCTAATACAGTGTTGGACATTGAAATTTGAATTCCTGTTCAGCTTAGGTAGAAGAGGACCGTTGAAATGTAGGAAGTTCGTCTAATGCATTATCTCAAAATTGAAAATCTTACACTGTTAAAAATTTCCGTATTTTCACCGTACAACGTCCGTAAATATTTACGGAACATGCCTGTAAATATATTTTACGGAATAAAGTACCGTAATTAGACTGAACGTATTATTTCCCTGATAATTACTGTTTAGCCTGACTTCAACTCATCTTTACTTAATTAATGCTCCGTAAATTTAACCGTTGCTCAAGATAACGGGACGTCCGTTAAATTACGTTCATTTTCCTGTTAGCAGTGTTACCATTGACTGTCACCGTAAAAAAACGGAAATATTTTTTACAGTGATTAATAAAACCATTACTTCAGCATATTAGTGTTATTAAAGCTGTTAATGCAGTTGTTAAGTGGATTTCTTTTTTTTTATGATGCCTGTTCTGTTGCATTGGCTTTTTACTAGCCGTGGTTGGGAACTTATTAGGCTATAGGCCTACACAAGAAATTTGAAATATGTCTCCAATTTTTCCCTTTTTTCAATTTTCCACAAAATTTTCTAACCTTTTTACCGGAAATTTTTCCCCCCAAAATATTTTTCTTTCCGATTTTTCTTTCTGTCGTGACACTGGCGATGCCGTTGCCTGACCTCTTCTGTAATTATATATTAACTAAAGGAAGCCCGTGCTACGCATGGGGCCGGTCATGAATTAAGTTTACAGACCCACTCCCCCCCCCTCTCGGCCTCACTCCACTCCCCACTCCCACTCCCAACCCCCACACTCCCACTCCCCACCCCTTCACTCCCACTCCCCACTGGCACTCCCAACTCCCCACCGCCGGCCTATATAGCGGCCTTACAATGGCTCATTATTGTTTTGTTTTCACTCACAGAGATTTGATGTAAACGACTACTTTGCAAGATAGCAATGATCAGCCTCGTGCTCAGCAGTGATTGTTGTCCATTTTGAAACAATTCAGCTCAGCTCTGAAAGCCTTCATCTGCGAATTAAATAAGCTATTGCATCGTTTCCAGTTGCCAATTTCGAGGTTTACAGGCCTTCGAAGTTAATAACGCAGCTTAGTTTGATTTAAAACTATACACATTTAGCTGAAACATGGATTCTTTCATTTTACCCGTCAACAATCAACGGGTTGGACGATAGTTTTCAATCCTTAGCACGTGCACCAGGAATTGTTAGGCACCGTAGCAAAGACATTACACGTGCACGAAAACAATGAGAAGCGATTAAAGTGATTGTTATACTTCCGGTTTTCCTTTTAGCCGTCTTTTTTTTTTAGCCGGCCTCCAGGATTTTCCTTTTAGCCTTCCTTTAGCCGGCCTCCAGGATTATTATGTAGGTAATGATAATAATAATATTTGTGGCGATAACCATGGGTCTGGCAAGGACAGGGGGGATCATTGACAGCCAGCCACAATTTCATGTAAATACAGAGTACATAATATGGCCAAGGAATGGTGATCGTAAGAGGTTTGGGGACAGTAATGCCTTACCACCAAGGTTAGACCTGGTGGTATATAGGTATAGAAGGACTAGTACATAGTAGATTCAGCAACTGCCACCCTGCATTACCACGCTCGTCACCCTCTCGAGAAAAGCAGCATTTGCAAAATGAGAGATTCCTGCCACATCTGTTCCCTTACGAACGCGTGTCTGTTCGCTGATCCCTTTATCCCTACACATCCGATCCCGATAAAAGGAACGGAAACGCCCGAATGGAGGATTCAGACTTATTTTTCCTCAACTTTCGATGGTTTTCGATCGGTCTTGTGTGCAGCTGCCTTCTTTCACTTGCACGCGCCTAGAGAGGCAAGCGTGGAACTTCGCGATCTGACTGACTGCCGGCCCCTCGACCCATTCGTCAGACGGACCAAAAATGGTTAGTTTCAAACGGACATTGGACACGTCGTGCCCCCAGGTTACGCTCGACAGTTCGCGCTAGCTGCCTTGGCGCTATACCACGCGCCATGGCTGTTTGCTATGACGTGCATATCACGTGACTGGGCTAGTCCAATCAGACGGCCAAACAGCCGTTGTTCTCGTTCGTCATTGGCTAACTCATGGTGACGTCACGGCAAACAGCCATTGCGCATGGTTTAGTGATATTAACTACTGCAAACAATAGACGTGATTCACAGCGTCTATCACAACACCTGTTTGTCACCTTTTTTTACAACACGTGGTAGTCGCAACATGTTGTGGTTGCAACACTTACAGTAGACGTTGTGTTTTACAATACTATACCGTAGACGTTATCTTTTACAACACCTGCAGTAGACGTTGTGTTTTTACAACGTGTACAATGGATACTTTTATTGTGTTATGCCTTAACTCATCTAACTTTGCTTTGTTAGTTTTAAAAAGTCGGTGGAAGGGTTGAAACCATGGTTACTACAACCGATTGGTCACCCTACAAGTCCACAGGGCAAATGAGGATCATGAATCAAGAAGCTGACCGCATCGGCCGGACAGACCTGATGAATGGGGATTTCAATACATAGATTCGTGTTAAACCACCACAGAATAGGGCGATGGACGGCCGGAGTCGTTCCTGTTGTCTTTCCAGCTTACCGAAAACTGGAAACTTACCGTAAATAAATAATGATCGTCTAGCAAATAAACTTAAATATAGAATAAATCACGAGGTAAAGAATGGTCTGTGACAGCACAAATCTCAGAAAGAAAGAAAAGGCAACTGCCCCGATTGGGACTCGAGCCCAGGACTTCCCGCTTAGTAGCCGGGCAGCCTAACCACTGTGCAACCGGGACAGACCCTGGCTACATGCTCCAGCCGAGCTTAATAGCTGTTCAGCCCCAACTCCATTTGTCCGGAAACGTCAGTGAGAAAGCTATGAGACTGAATCAAGTTAGGTTAGGGTTTGGGTGGGGCTTACGTACTAGGCAGCCTCCTACATAGGTTGCCCTACGAGGTGTAGCGGTTATCTTGCTAACTAATACGGCAAGGCTACGTTATCCTCGGCTCTTACTCTACTTAGTTGCTAAGGAGGAATTAGGTTTGCAGTGGGGGCATACTCACACCAACCAAAGTCCAACCGAAATTGCTACTGCAAGAAAATCACATGTTAGTTAACACCCAACTTCTCAAACTCAATGCACTTACACCATGATGGAAAAGTAAAAGTCCTAGTGAGGCCCAAAATTAGCCCTAAAAATCCTTCGCCTAGTAGGCCCGCATTTTAGTCCTAAAAAGTGTCCCTGGCCAAGAAGGGAAGCAGGAGGCAAAATTGAGGAGATGTTGCTGGTTTGAACCCAGCCGATGAAGTGAAGTTTATTTCTTCTTCAATTTAGCATTACAAATTCAACAATGCTACATATGCACATTCTCGAGCTCATGCAGCACGAGTAATCAATAACTTTATAACGAGTAGACTTAATACATCATTATCACCCCTAACGAGGGGAATTTAACTAACTAACTTCATGGTTAACGTCCATCGAGATACAAAACTTCCTGAATAAAGGCCAACTCATATGTGGATCGACCCTACTGAATCTAGTCTAGCATCCTAGGCCGCTCCTACAACAATGTATCTCTTACGCGTGTTTCCGTAGTTACGGGTAGTTACGGGAACATTCTAGTCGGATACTTTCGATTTTGGACGGTAAGCCAATTTCTCTTATTTAATAATTTATGATGAACAAACCGCGTACCTGTTAAATTATAGTCACAAAGGTCTAAAACTATCGTAACCATAAAACTATCGTAACTCTTATTAAGCAAATTGCTGTAAACTAAATTATCGTAACTTAACTAATGCACTCGCGATTATGGCTAAAATGTTGGAAACTTTATTTGGGCAAATAACTAACCTAAGAATCGCGACACCATTTACGTGAGACCTGCGAGCCAGCTATCCACGCTATACGGACTAGTGTACCCTCGTTTTCCTCGCTAAGGGCGCATTTAGGCAACAAGTCATTCTCGCTCGCCGAATGCTATTTGCTAGTCAACCGTTATTTATTTATGATTAGTTTCCCCGTTGCTACTAAACCAATGCAGTAATAGATAACAAATTGTATGTATTATAAATAACAACACGGATAAAGAACAAAGTGCTACAGTAATTTTAAACATTGCTATAAGATTGTTGTCATTTCACGCTCTTTCAAAATTTGCTATTCTCCCTCAAAGTACAGCTTCTAGCAGTGATCAAACGTCGGTAGAATAAATAGCTACTCTTAGCGAGAATTCAAAATCCAACGTGGAGTCAATTTCGTGGCTATCGAATCGAAGACAAGCCATCGAATGCCGGCATAAAAAAAAACAGTCCGCCGTCTTGTACTGCAGTAAAAATTGTTTTCTTGTTGTCATAAATCGACACTCAAATGTTGCAAGCATCGTACGCCGTGTCACGAGGCACGAGGAGAATATGTGTGTTTGCGTCGTTGCCATGGTTACTAATACGTATAACAACTCGAAAGTCGTATACTCCGGTAAAGGCGAGAAGCAGCCATCAGATTTAGTATTGATCAAGTAAAAGTTAGTGAGCGAGAAAACTCGTTGCGTAAACGAGCCCTAACCTGCCCGACTAGTTCTCGCTTCTCACTCCTCAAATTCCATTTAAGCGCCGGTGCACACGTGCGATACCGCATTTGCGGTCGCCGATGCGGTACCGCATTTGTGGTTTGGTTTACGTGCCATCTGTTGGGTACTGCACAAGTATCTGCGTCGACGTTGCGTTACCGCCCGCCGCTCGTGCGGTCGTTTGCACCGCAATCCCCCCCCCCATCGCCCCCGTCAACGCAGTGGTACCGCAGCGTTAAAAAACGCAATTGCGTCTCTGAGTACCTTGGGTGACTTGAGCGGTGCACACGTCCGCCGTTTACCGCAAAAGCGTTACCGAAAATGGCGTCCAATTTCGAAGAAATAGACATGGAATTGTTTATTGGGGGAGTAAAAAACTATCCTGAAATATGAAATGGTGCTGCAGAAATGAATGAAGACTCATTGGGAAGTAATTAAAGAACTTATCCGATTTTATTTAGTTAATCTGCAAAGGATGTATAACATTTTTCCCTGGTACGTCTTAAATTAGTACATCAATGTACCAAAATTCGTCGCATTGGCTTTAAAATATATTTTTTTGTTCACGAGGTAGGCGAAAAAAAGCAATATCGTCTCATTGGTTTCAAACTATATTTTTTTTTGTACACGAGGTTAGGGAACCGAACGCGCACATGCGTCACCGAAGCGGCACCGCAGCGTCAACGCGCGTTAATAAAACGCACGTGTGCATTGATTGGCTGCGTCGCCGCGTGTCCAGAAAACGCACGTGTGCACCGGCGCTAAGCGACCTGTCTAGCAGTAAAGTATGCTAGCGTAGCTCTGATTGACCTAAAATGAACGCATATTTTTGCTCAAAGCAAATTACTGCAAGATTTCCAGATTCATACAAGAGCAGTTTCGGAATCGGTGAATTATTCTCTATAGTTTTACATAAGGAAAGCAAGTTTCCCGACTTTTGTGAGAAATGAACGATCGTTTCGAGCGGAGATTTTGCTCTGCAGCCTCTGCCCTATTTTGAACGGATACAAATAATGGCGCTCATCACGATTTGAACCTAGTACGTGTTCTATTCGGTGGCCCCGATTATTAAATACACTTGTACCTATGTGCTGATTCACTTTGCTTGTCTCACAATGAAAGTATTTAGCTAAACTTGAGTGACAAACCGATCGAGTGCAGGGATACGCCACGGCTTCTTTATGACGCAATCATGCCTAAAACGTCATCGACTCCCTCATCCTGATTGGCTGCCAACAGAGCGAGCTGAGCGAGTTGGTCTCGCTAGCTGAAAGGAGATGGCCCCAAACGTTGTAGCTCGCGTATCGCGTATATGGAGTTTGCACTACGCTAGTCCACGCTTTGCAGCGTTGGTCTCGCGATACGCGATAGCTGGCTGGTTTTGCGTAAATGGAGTTTGGGCGTTCTCAGTGGTGACCTAAAGGCCACAACACAAACATATGCAAAGCAACTTCCTTTTTGGCCTCCACATTAAAATATAATCTACATTATAATCGTGGAGGCAGGCTAAAAGGAAGGCTAAAGCAAAAGGGAAGGCTAAAAGGAAAACCACTTCTCCCCTCCTCACTCCCGCATTGAAAATGCACTCTCCCACTCTCGTGCATGGAAACAGGAGACAGGCATGAGTGGTCGATCAACTTAATAAAGGTTCAATCTGACAAGTCGTCGGGGCTAACAATCACTTCTCCCCTCCTCGCGCCCGCATTGTAAATGCGCTCTCCCATTCTACCTCCATTGAAAGAGGAGGCAGGCATGAGTAGTCAATCAATCTGACAAGTCGTCGGGAAGAGTGCCGGAAAAATGTCCCCGGAAATGTGTCCGTAAACTTAATTCATGACCGTCCCCGTGCATAGCACGGGCTTCCTTTAGTGTAAACAATAAAAAATCAATAACTCAGAAGGTAAAGGGTAAACAAAGAAAACATTCTGCATTAAAGACTGGCCTTGCGAGGATACACGATACACTAATCTTGTAGTCTCGGGTTCGAGTACCAGTCAGGCATGTGTCTTTTCTTTCTTTCTTTCTCAAGATCAGTGTATCTTGTAGTTTCACAAGGTCAATCTTTAATGCAAACTGCTTCAAATAACTTCCAATTACTGTCATGCTATACTCTGGAGTTAGTGGCAGAGACACCACTAATTTTACCCTGATTACGATTAGTTGGAGGAGTCTCCAATCTCTCTTTATTTTTCAGTAAGGTTGTACTTTTTACCCTGAAGCCATCAATTTCCTTGATTAGTTTTCGTCCTTTTCTCATGAAAGAGGTGGTACGGCTGGGAGAAAAGTTGGAGCTGGCAGTTGCGAGCCGTGTCGTGCAGGAAAGCATGAGGGGGAGCTTTTCGAGTTGCGTGAAAGTTTATGTACGTTTAAACTTTACAATTTGTACGCGCGTATCAGGACACGGCGTACGGTTCTGGCAATTGATTTTAGTTGTCGAGTTTATTTTTATTTATTTATTTATTTATTTATTTGTTTAAATTTACTTTAACGTGTTTTCATATCGCATTACGACAGTTATTTGGAGTAGAACAATTCATCGATTAGGGTAGTTATTCCATTAGGCCCAAATTACTAATATTTATCGTTCAAAGTGTAAAATAAGCGTGTGTACTTTAGTGAAAAGAGTGCCACCACGGAATTTTACATAGATATTTTCAAGTTTCTGATTAAGATATGATGGCATTGTAAGCCGATGGCAACAATTGCCTAAAATAGCATTTCGAAATGATAGGTATTGATGAGTAAATCTAGACACACGCTAGTGTGGTCGCGCCAAACATCAAGGCAACAAACATCACAACAAACATCAAGGTTTTTTTTTAATTATGTTTTTTTTTTAATGTTTATTCCAGCCTCAAAATTTGTTTTATCGAGATATTATCGATTATCGTGATAATTTAAAAAAATTATCGGGTTAAATTTTTTTTGTATCATGCCACCCCTACAGGTTAGTACGATTGATGCCCCCGCTAATCGATACCCGTTTCCCGATATCTAATGAAGTCGTTTAACAATTAATTATACAACGGAAAACTCTTAGGATGCTATGTCGATTAATTACAATATCCAGTTACTAATTAAAATTAAAGAATGGGTTGTAAAATAAGGTACAAATTCATGTATCAGAGATGTTGATTTGGAGATTATTGCTTCAAAATTGTGCTTCATCTCTAATTGAAAAATAGGCTTCCATTGAAGATTGTTGTTTCTATTAATGTAGTTTGGATAAATTAATGCTCGACGTTGCTAATTCTGTGTCTCACGTTAGTTACGTTTTTGACAGAATTTATCCTCACCCCCCCTTTTTTTTTTGGTCGTATCCCACGGAAGAAAACAGTCGTCA
>JAHWFP010208323.1:0-19551 GCA_023313725.1 Lithobius niger | reverse complement strand
AGTTAATCGCACCAAATAATACTTTGGACGTTAAATGAAAACTTGAAGATTGCTACCGCTAGTAGCAATCTTCTAGTTTTCATTTAACTTTCGAACTATTAGTATGTGCGATTAACTTGGCTAATAGGATTAACCTTGGCGGCCTTTTCCTGGTGGAATATCACTACCTTCAAAGGCCGACCGTTTTTGGAAACTTGGCGGGTTTTTCTACCAGTTATGGTTTTGGGTGGATACATTATAAACCAAAGTCTCATAGCAGAAATGAAGCAACGACAACCTCCGGAAGGAGAACCCCTACACTGAAAACGGGCGAGTGCGTCAATTCTTTGGCCAGAAGTTGAAACTGGTACGTTGTTGTCTTGAAAAGAAGTTGAAATTGGCACATTGTTGCCACGAATAACAATTGGCTCTGCGCGGTCATCACAAAGGCATATCTTGAACGACGTCATGCACGAAGGAAAGTTATTTTTCACACGGTACGGATTGCGCAAGCCAAAGCGATAAATTGAGAGTGACGAGGAGGGCCTGAATGGCAAATGCCCGTGTGTGGGGCAGCGCGTCTAGGAGTTGGAGGTTCCTTAACGGGGAATGCCCATGTGTGGCGCAGTGCTTCTTAGTCCTGTTCTTTAGAAAATAAAGAAAAAAAACTACCCAGTCGCAGTTAATGTTCACGCAACACCGACCAAAAAATGGGAAACAACCACGGGCCAAACCAAACCACGGCGAAAGAAAACCGCGGGCGAAGCCGGGTACGATGCTAGTACTATTAATACAATAATAAGATTTATTTGCCAGAAAACAGCAAAAGGGGCAGACGGGGTCGAGGTTTTGGCAAACTAAACCACTTATACCTGCCAACAAATTAATATAAAAGGTCATATCACACTTATACATTAGCTGGAAAAAGTTGTCGAACTGCTACAATGCTGCACCTTCCGCTAGTGACTTTGTTAAAATACACACTTCGTGAAGCCTATATCTATAAATTAACGCACCTTTACACATAGTGTTTAACAAACTAGTTGATTAATAATTATGCAGTTTTCATTTCTGTCATCTAGGAGTCGTTGCTGGGTTGCGGATGGTTGGCCCAACACTGGGTTTTATTCTGGGGGCCTACAGCACAAGTCAATACGTTACCCTTCAAGGTAAGTAAATCATTCATGAAGAGTCGTTTCGTAAACGAGAAAATATTTTGGCATTTTAAGCTTATTCATATGAAATAAGTATGTTTCAACACAAAATATTTTAATGCTGAGTAGGGCTACAATGTGTGCAGGGAAGATATTGTCGCAGGGCCAAGATAAGATAAAGTGGTCTTTTTTACGCTAAAAAAGAAGTTGGTTCATTTGTCCCCTTAAAGTCTCACAACAACGGTTTTCCCCTTAGTTCATTTCCCTCCTTCAGTATTAGGTAAATTGTAGGTTCACTCAATACTAACTGCGTGGTTTGAATGCCTCGACTCTATTCGAGATTAGAAAACAAAAACGAGCTCGTTTGATGTTTAAGGTAAGGTTTAACTGATCCGAAGTCAAAACAGCAAAGTAACACACATAAACTTTCCTGTAAGGTTTCACACACTGCAATGTTCTGTATTGTTTAGTCCACGTGAAACCTTACTGCTGTATTCACTTGTTGTGGCTAGCCCAAATCCCCAAAACAAATGAGGTCTCGCTCTGCAGCAGTAAACGGTCTTTTAAGAATAACTTCTATCTGATGGCACATGTCAATTTCTCTTCTGAGGTCTATCCAAGTGGTTTCTTTCGTTAAATCTATCTACAGACGCATTTATTTCCAGGTAACTACCTTTTTATACAATGATGTTGAAAATATTGAAATTGATGGGTGTACTGCGAAACCAGACACAGAGTGAAACAAAGACACTTGAATACATAGCGTTGGTAGGGTCAACCCACTTACTGCTATGTATCTGCAAATCGATTTCTGTATGGAAGTTTTAATCGGTATGAATGGTCAGGGAGTAACGTCAGTGGTGCGCTTCACTGAGGACAAGTAGCACGTCATCGACGTAGGAAAAATTTAAAGGTAACAAAATTAATAAAAACGTATGCTTACAAAGATCTCTCAGATAAATAACTCACGACTAGGGTAACCCTGAAGACAACTCGGTGTAGTCCTCTTAAAATTATTATTATTTCCGTAAGTTACTGCAATGGGGTACAGTCTATTGTCGATTTCAACTGCTAAGTCTGAAGGTTATAATTTTCTCATGCCAGCGCTAGATAACAATTGTGCTAGAAAATGCTTAGACTGTTTTACTGTATTTACGACGTGTATGGTAGTTCATACATGTTATGCTAACAATGGCAGTTCCCTCTGGGTAGGCAGAGCCTGCCCAAAATTTTAGACGAGTCCTGAACTCTTAATATACGTCATAACATTAGTTAATATTTCATCATCTTTGCCTCTATTTTTCAATTAATTTTACAGTTCATTTTAAATCATTCATCTGCGATTATTTTTCCTCTACTGCTTGCGATCGACGCTTCCATGAAAGGCAGAATTGTTTGTAAGCTAACGATAAGTTTCTCTGCCATGCACAGTACTAAGATGCGAATGAAGTGAGATGATTGCTACAAGGTGCAGGCAGGACAGCTTATTGTTAGCACGCAGGTTGAGAGTTGCCTATACTGTCATGGTTAGAAGAGGATAGCGTGTCCAGTGGCGGATCCAGACATGTGGGCAAGGTGGGTTTATCGCATTGCCAGAGGGGGCACCGAGCCAGCCGCCAGTAGAGCCATGGGGGGGGGGGGGGGAGATGATGCCAGAATGTTCTAGAGACACACCACTTGTTATTCATGAAAACGAGATTACAGAGGTATCCTCAACTAGATTCCTGGGTCTCTATATTGACAGACACCTAACATGGAATGATCATGTTGGTGTCATTGCTCAGAAAATATCTCGCAGCGCCGGAATAATTCATAAATTACCACCTGTGCTGTCATCCTCCTCTTTAAAATTACTGTACTACAGTGTTGTCTACCCTAACCTAAGTAATTTACTGTGTTCTTACTTGGATGAAAAGTAGCAAAACCAATCAAGGGCGTCTCATTAAACTCCAGGAGAAGGTAGTACGTTCTATTTGTCACCATTCATCCAAGTTGCATTCTCTGCCATTGTTCAAACAACTACACATTTTACCTTTACCGGATTTGATTTCCTTCAGAACGTGTCTTTAAGCTTTTAAGCAGAAAAGCAATAATATTGGTCATCGTTTGGCTGTCCGTAACTCCTCTGTCCATTCTCACTACACTAGACAGCGTATCAATTTCATTATGAATTCCATCGCACCGAGATAAGTAAACGATCATTGAAAGGCAGGATTACTCCAATCTGGAACCAAATTTCTACAAATATTAAATCTGCCACCACTCTTCACTCTTTCCGGAAAGAACTTTTTGCGTACACGTTGCAAAACGAATCCACTGTAATTCCGTAGAGAGTCATCAAAATTTAACTAAATTATAAATTTTACTTCTTTTTCTTTTTCCTAGTTTTTTTTCTTTCTGTCAGTGCTTTTCGTCCTGTTTGTCCCCACCTTGTCCCTGTCATGTTTCCATACATCCTCGTCATGTTTCGTTTTTTCATGTTTGCTTTTGTCGTATGGTTAGGCCTTTACTATGCGTATTGCTTCAACCTGCACTGATTTTATTTGACTAATTTGTTGTCATTAGTGTTTTTTCTTTGGCATAAAAAAGACCTTGGTCTTATCGCAAGATCTTGTCTCATATGTAAATATAGTACGCAATAAAAGCCATTTCTGATTCTGATTCTGAATGTCCCAAATTGGAGCATGGGGGCGCAGCTGCACCCCCAACCCACCACTGAGCGTATCAATGCTCCTTAACAAGCAATGTCAGGCTATCGCGTTCCAGCTTAGACTCAGTCTCTTCAGCCTAACGTAACCAGCTGGCCATTGATATGCCGACTGCTAAGCGCATTTACTACAGAGATCTGACAAGTCGTTTTAAAATCAGAAAGAAGTCTTGTAAACTAAAGAACAATTTAGGGATTTGAACCAGGAAGCTCGGATCATGACAGAGACTGAGGGAATGTTTATCAGTACAGGCCACAATGGATCCTAGAGTTGCTGAAGCTGCCTGTTAAGTCTCTTGCATTACCCTGAGCGTCAGATCTGGAAGGGACTTTGCAGTCACCAATCCGACATTTCAGCTTCTTCAGGCAGGTCAACTGAGTTCTGCCATCACTCAGCTACCATCACTGTGACCATGGTCTTATGTCGCACAACACCATTGACAAATACTGAGAGACTAAAGATAGTCCTTAATACCTCATCATGAAAACTAATCTGGATTTATTTGCGCAGCTACCTCACTCAGTCCTGTGGTCCTATGTAACGTTCGAATATCAGTTCATCACTGAAACAAAAATGTAACAAAAATAAGAAATTCTATAACTTCTTGGTTTATAGAAAAAAAGAGTGTCTCTGTATTTATTGCTATTCAACTATTATTTAACATCTTTCTTTGCAGATGTCCGTTTGGACGTCCATGACCCTCGCTGGGTCGGAGCCTGGTGGCTGGGTTTTGTTGTTATAGGTCTTTTGCTGGTTCTTGGAGGACTTTTTATTGCCCCCTTTCCCCAAATTCTGCCATCCACTGTTGTTGAAAGAGTCAACGAAGAAAGCCATCTCAATTCTGAGCCAGGGGAGATGGACTTCATTCCGGATATACCAGCTGTTCCTAGGTTATCAGGTACACTTAGTAAATTATCTGTGCAATGATATAACAAGGAAAATGAGTGTGCTTCAATACTCAATCTGAATTCCCCAAATTGGCCGGAGTCCAAGCTTTGCCATATCAATAACGGACTTAAGAAAAAGTATCTCTTTAAGTCTGTTAATTCAAAGTTTTTTAATGCTTTTTTCCCCTAACTTTTGAATTTGCTATTTGTAGAGATCTTTTCCAACAACAATTGTTGCTAACTGTTAAAATAAATACTGATTTACTGTATTTCCTATGATTGCTACAGGGTGTCTGCTTGACACGTTTCTCTATTTGGCACCAGAGTTTAACTTACTCTAAAATAAATAAACGTTTCTCTAATTACTACCAGGTCTCCTTTTAACGTTCTTTATTAAGCTTGGCATTTGTTTTAAAAACGTTGTTCAATACAACGAAGCAGTAATCAGGACATAGAATATTGTGGTATGAAATGCCGTCATTCATTTGCAGTAGGTTGCCACAGACAGCTAATGAAAACTGAAGTGTAATATGATCATTTTATTGTACTACTACTCGTAGCTTTTGCAGTAGTGCCATAACCATTATTAATACAGACGTGCCGTTAGTGTATTAGTAAGGCCGTCGCATCACCTATACAGACTTAGGCAGTTGCCTCACACAGATTTTGTTTCTAAACTAAATACAGGTCTCTATTTACCGCCTGCTTCCATTTATCTCCAGATCAGATTACATCGCAAAAATAAACCTGATGGTGGAAACCACAAATAGCGGAAACATGGTGTTAAACTGTAATTGATAAAACAAACAACCTAGCAATAAAAAAGGAAATAATGGTAATGCCTATTAAGTTTTACTACTACTCACAATTAAAATGCGTTGACTTTGCATGAAGCTTCCCGAATTTAACTGCATTGTAAAATGTGTTAGCAATTTTTTTTATCATTTATGAACAAATTAAGCTAGCTGTATTTCTGCGTGTTAAGCAGTATAATAAGCAACGGCTCAAGCCTTACAACATGCAGTTTCATTTTTAGCTTAAAAGGTCGATTTAACAGTAGTACTGAACTGGATAGTTCCTAAATTTTCCGATTTGGCCAGAAGTGAATATCACGATTTGTGCTTTTTATAACAACATTATTACATGCTGTTATTAACTCTTGTTTGAGCCGCTTGGAAAACACCAACTACATGTATCTTCTAATTTGTATTCTTTACAAATCCTAACAGAATTATCCACTGCACTGATGAGACTGGTCAGCAACTCCCTTTTTATGGTCTATACGCTCGGCGGCATTTTCCATCTCATCGGGACGATAGGATTCTTTACTTTTTTGCCGAAATACCTGGAATCTCAATTCCGGCAAAGTGCTTCATCAGCCAACATGACAGCAGGTAAGCAGTTTATCAGTAAACAAGCAAATATGAGTAACTAGCTTATCTCAAGTTCATCACTACGCTAGATCATCTCTAAGTTCATCACTAAATCTAGAAACTAGGTTAGACTCTTTAGGCGATGATGTCACGTTTGTAATTAAGTGTGCATGCCTATATGGCGTTCTTATTCTGTAGGCAAGTTTTATGGAGATTTATGGTTTCAACCCCTCCCTCCCTTTGCTTATTCTTACCGTCCCTTATCTTGTGTTGTAAGTAATGAAGGCCAATAGTCAAAACGAAAACATTTTTAATTGCTCCTGTGCTGTAAAGACGGAAACATGAATTTGAATTGCTTGGCAAACTGTGGAATGAGATGAGAGATTACTGGACTGTAGTTATCTGTGAGGCAGTAGTAGAAGCAGAGCGACAGTTGCCACTTTCTCCACATCAACTTCTGATGAGTCTACTACAGTGGAGGCACAAGAATTATTTAATACCAAAAAACCAAAACTGGTAAAAGGGACCACTAAGCTCCGAATGGTTCAGCCCTTCAAAAGAAGCTTCCGTGACCCGGACGTGGAGGAGCTGGATCCTTATCTAATTCAAGAGGTGTCCCATTACCGAGGAGATCACCGCCAGTCCTAAGTAGCGTGGTGAGGAGCGTAGTTGACTGTCCTAGTAACGGCAGTTGGTCTGGAAGTTGATCACGTAGGCCAAAGCCGAAACCAGTAGCAAGGCCTCTGTTCTTAGATACTGGATCGGAGGCAGAGGATGGCTTGTATAAGAAACAATCCAGAACGATCCTCTCGACTGTCTTCAGTAACTCTGTGGTAGCAAGATCTCAGAAGGATCAGGGTCTCCCTGGAACGGTGGGTCAGGTTGATCTGATAGGGATGGGTCCGAAGAATAATAGCAGTCTAAGTCCTTGTTCGTACGAGGGACCGGAGGAGGCAACTGAGCAGATGGGATAGGACGGGATGGATCGTCCGGGGCGGTAGAAGGCCCAGTATCGTGAAGGGAAAGCTTGTGACGCTTAGGAATGGAAGCAAGCCAGGCTGAAGTGTAATCGGAGACTGTTGCTTTTCATTTAAAAGTTTGGAGTGAAGAGTCCATGAGGGTATACACCTGGGATGGAGTAAGCGATTCACTGGTCCGCTGAGTGGCGGAATGTCCAGTTACCGAAGGACGGGATGAGTGCGAGGACAAATCCAGAGGAGTGAGTTACGGATCCACGGAGGAGGCCAACTTGGCAGCAACCTTCCGGGCTTTAAGCTGAAGCTTGAGGAAAGCAAAGCGTTCCTTGGTACGAGAGAGTTCATCAACAAGAGAGCGCAAGTCTCGTGCTGGCGGAGGCTGACTGCAGGGGATCGGGGACGTGGCTGCAATGTCACAAGGCATCGGAGCGGACGGCTCGAAAAGGAGAAGATTGGGCAGCGGACGAGGCTGCTCCAAAGAATCCTGGTCCGCAGTAAGTTCGAGAATTTTGACATTATCCGCAACCGGAGGGGATGCGGAAGAAGCAGTGCGGTATGAGGAGCCATCCCTCGGCGTCCCCTTGACAGAAGGCATGAGGACGAGTTACCGAAGATAAGATAGGACGCAGCAGACGGCACGTAGCTGGGAGCGAAGTGCACAGCATGGTGGCGTAGAGAAGAAAAGGTGAGCTTACCGCTCCGCTTCGGCTTTTATATGATGGAGGCTGCGCAGCAAGATGCGCAGTAGGTAGCGAACCAGAAGGACATCTTCGATTTAATTTCTCTAGATTGAAGAGCATTTTGATAAGGAGAATGCTAAAAAAGGTAATGTACATTTTCAAGGCAACTAGTACCAATTTATTACTGCATAAAAACAGTAATGGGATGCTGGAAGGGATAACTCTTATCCACTGATACCAGTCCCTACTTTAAAGAAAGAAAAAAGACAAAGGCAAGACAGCAATAAACAGTAACACATCAATGGTAACATCAAAGTTAAAAATCAAAAACATTTTTTAAAAACCCGACAGATTAATTTTGTCGAGACCCAGCTTGAAGGCCTGTACATCATTAGCCATGACCAAAGCCGAAGAAAATGCATTCCATGGCGCAATTACACGGTTGCAGAAGAAAAATTTAGTGTAGTCTCTAGCTACGGATCTGACTATTAATTTAAGTTGCTTTTTATCGTTTACTCTTGATAATGGCTCTGAGGTGAGCCAAAACGTCGAGTTTTTATCGTATATTTGTGCACTTTACTGGCTTTTACTTTAAAACAGTAGCTGTACAAGACACAAGTGTCTAATGGTCGCCATGCTCATATATATTTTATATGGATCGGTCAACGTTAAGGTTGTCACCAAAACTTGGCAGGCAACACACTAGTGTGAGTCTTAATACGTAAATACAGATGTGAACCTATTTACGCTGACTTTTGGACTGTTGTGTCAGACTGCTTGAGCGGGGAATTGTACCCATGGCCTGAGGGCCACGTCAGTATGGCTCAGCGGTAGGACCTCGGCCTTTGGTTTCAATTCCCCACTCAGACAGTCTGACACAAAAGTCCAAAAGTCAACGTAAATAGGTTCGTTCGTATCTGTATTTATTTAACCCTTCTGAGCTGATTGGCTTTCCGTCCTGTTTATGTCTTAATAAACACATTATATTGTAAATTCGTAGCTCATGCAGTTTCTATGATGGCTGACAGTTCCAGATGAACAGAAATTACGAACACACCAACAAACATGATCTCTAAATAACATTTTACATTATCTGGTACACCTAAACAGAAACCTAATAAAATGCTGGTAGACGTGAGCATATCCAATTCCTTAAGAAGACAGTCTGAAACTGAAAATTAAATAAATTGTTCAGGTGAGATGATAGCATTGATACAAAGCCGTGCTGTTGTAGATCCTCGAAGCTGCTACTGAAAAAATTATATAATAGTAATTTTTTTTTGTGTCTTCATCATAGGGTTTGCTGGCTTCTTTGTTATGATGCTAAGCACAATTTTCAGTGGCTTCGTTATTCAACATTGGCGCCCCAGAGCTCGTCTCGTCTCAGGTTGGATGGTTGGTGTCACATTGGTTCAGGTTGCTGGAATTCTTGTCTGCCTGCAAATTACTTGTGACGCAAAGACAGGCTTCCAAGGACTCACGGTGCACGAAGGAAAGTAAGGAAACCATTTGTTTCTATTATGTATTGTAATACTTCAGGTAGTTTAATCAGTACTAAGTAAAATCATTGCAGGGTTATAAAAAGAAGAGATAACTAGGAAATATTCAATACCATGCTAAACTTTAAAAGTGTAGGTGTGCAGTAACAGCTCCATTATTTGAAACTGTACTTTAATCATGACATAATCCCCCGTAAACGTATTCAACTTTGGTGTTGCTTTTTTTAGTCGCGCATTGCCGCTGCCACTATCCTTACTAGCTGTAAGATCACTTATCACATATTTTTTATTTGTGTCAATGTTAGTGAAAAGGTACTGAGATTAAGATTACAACCTTTTCTTGCAGCTTTGTCCAACATTAAGGTTGTAAATAACTTACCTTGTTTGCAATGTTGAATCATTCCTATTTATGTGCCTTAATGAGTCAACAATAACGGTATCATTACTGCTTTTCTGGGCCAGCATATTGTCATTTTATTTTGAACAGTTACCTAGACACAATAAGTAGAATGTAAATAGGTGCAAAAAACCTTCAGCGAACGTGACAGCAAACGTTCTGTAACATGTCATTACGACTAAATTCACTATCATTTGATGTACAAACGTTTTTGTTGCACGAAGTTGTGTAAGGTGTTCAATGCACCAAAATCAGCATGAATATGTAGAAAGCAATTTTAATTTTGCCTTTAGGTATGACCTGATAAAGGAGTGCAATACTGCATGTGAATGCACTACAAAGAAGTTTTCGCCAGTCTGCCACACTGGACTTCAACTTAACTATTTCTCTGCTTGCCATTTGGGATGTACCAGCTTCAACACATCGTCACAGGTAATACGGGCTGTGCATGTTTATAAATAATCCGTTTCGTTAGCACATTCAGAATTGGGACACAGCTTGGTTTACTACAAAAAATAAATCTACACATGAATACGGCTGATGGTCACTGACAAATCAATAACCACATGCAGCTACCAAATAAACCTCCCACCATATTCAATGAGGTGGTAGGTTTATTTGTAGCTGCATGTATTTAACGAGGAAGGGGAAATGAGCAAATAAACAGATTTCGTAGTATGGAGGTCAGAGTTGGCCTCAATCATAACATAAACCAACACTGTTAAATTCGAGAAGAAAGAATAAAACCTCAAATTGTAGCTCCTTCATTGGTATATAAAAAAAAAGGAGAGAAGCAGCAGTCAAACTACAAATAGCAGTGCCCCAGAAATCTAAAAAAAAATCTGGTGCATACATAACCTACACTAAAATTAGACCAGAGTAGTTGCAGGAAAGAATGTGCCTCTAGAGCCAAAGCAAAATAAACCTTCTGAATTTGCTAATGATCCATCTCTCACTAAGACCGTCATACATACATACATACTGTGTGACAGCAGAGTTCAGCACGCAGGACTTAAAAGAGATCCAAAAATATTAACAGGACTTTACAGGAAAAACATCACTACTCATTCTTTATTATAGGATGGAGAGCCAAATGCGATTGTTTCATGATAAATGAATAGATGCAAGCCTATTTCCATAGCTGTTCGAAACTTAAAATGTCGGACTGCCCCAGTGGGGAATTAACCATTCGACCTTTGAGGATAAAGGACGTAGGACTAAGTCAGTATGGCTTACTATTAGAGCTTTGACTTTTGGTCTCAAACGTCGAGGGTTCAATTCCCACTCAGGCGGTCTGATATTTACGTCCAAAAGGCAACGAAAAAAGGCTTGCATCTGTCTTTATTTATAACTTATCGAGCAAATTTGGCTTTCCGTCCTGTACATTGTTCACCCATACTGACACGTGCAAATGACAACGAAATTGGCTTGCATCTGTACTCATTCTTTACTTGTTCTTTTTCAGACTTATGAAGACTGTTCATGCGTTGAACCACTACGTGGTAAAATTCCCTTAGTAACTCCTAACTATTGTGACAACTCATGCCAAGCGATGGTCATGTACATAGCAATCTTGGCATTCATCAAGTTTTGCTCATCTTCCTGCCATGTTGGCAGCATCCTCATTTCTCTACGGTAAGATGTGAAGCAACTGTGTTCAAATTTTTTTCCAGTAACTTAAAGAAAGCTGTTTACCTCGACTAACAATATTTACTGGTAAATATATCTATAGTGTTGAGGCAAGCAACGGTCAAGTTACTGATTTTTAAGACAACGTTTGCTTAAAATGTTCCTTCAACAAATTCTACATGCAGGAGAACTGCAAGTTGTTGTCAGTTGAGAAAGAGCAGAAAACTAATTTTAAACCCAAAATTAGTTTCTACTTATCTTGAAATACTTACCATTCTTTAGGCCAACTCTGTCCAACTCGCAGGTGGGCAAGTTTAAACCCAAACGTGTTGCTTGCAATTAAATTTTCCTCTTTCATCCAAAACTTCACAAACTGACTGCAACCAACTATGCATCATACATCAAATGAAGGGTTAATACCCACCTTTTGCCTTTCTTCATTCGACCGCCCAATGGCAGGTCTGTCGTCTCATAGTCCAAAGAGTCGACTATCCCCGATGACTTGGCTTGATTCCATTGGCCTCCTGTCAACCACCCACATATCTCGTAGGCAGTGGCTGGTGAAGGTCGTGTGATGCTTCCTTCAGCATGCTTGCATCACTTCTTCCAAGGGTATTCCTGTGGTGAAGGCCCACGACACAGAGAGCCTTAGCTCATGTGCTCGTGTGGAAGTGGGTTGATCCTGATCATCCGGAGAATGCTTGTAGGCCCTGCAGATGACCTCACTGATCCATTGTGATATTATCGCAGGTGATACCGATTCCTTTGAGGTCCATCTGATCGTTTTAGAGTCCTGAAGAACAGAGGCGTCTATGGCCATTCTTACTTCCTCTGCGACTGCCTTTCAATCCAGACAAGCTTGGAAGTTTTGTCAGCAGAGCCCTCCTGGTTCAAGGTGCTTCATTCCTTTGAGAAAAAATCGGAGTGCCTGTACTGGGCATTGCATTCGCTCCGAGCTTCCTTGCACCACCACTGGAGTTAGCGCTCTCACCACGATAGGAGTGGATGGAGCTTCTGGTCACTGGCACTTTCCTTGGAAATCAGGGGGGCAAGAGAAAAGTCACCTTGAACGATTATTTAGAGCATCGGAGGAAACACTGTCTCGTACCAAAGCTGCAATCTCTCCTTGTCTAGCGGCCATCATGGCAGGTAGCAGTAAGGCTGTATTCTGAGAAGGGAGGGGGAGGGGGTTGAAAGTGAGGTAGAATCTGCACGTCCTTGGCCTCTGAACTACTGTACTAGAATTGGAATGGCTGTACTGTGTATCATATTTGAGTTTCCTGAAAGTGTAAATTCCGAGTTCAAAACCGAATGGTAACCTTCGATGGTCATTGTGAAGAGGCCCTCCTGATCAACAGTTGTAAAACCCTTACCACTGCACCTCTGAATCGCATGGCTTCACACACCACTCACCCCATTTCTTCCATGTCTGTTCGTAAACCTTCAACATTTATTTGCGGTGGCAGTTCAATATCCTGTCCGTAACCTGTAGACAAGAGGGTCGATTCTGTCGAGGGTCGACAAGAGGGTGTATTCTGTGACAAGAGGGTCGATCTTAAGTCTCCACACGTGAAGATGAAGGATTTCTGGATTCGCGTGCAGTTTTTCCCCGTGCTGGGTCAGTAGATCCTTCCTGAGAGGAAGGGGGGTGGGGTCGGGTTTTCTTTGCAAAGTCCCATAGCATTCATGAACCAAGGTGCCACTAGCCAAAGAGGAACCACCAGAACGAGCCTAGAGTCAATCTGATATTGCTGAGTACCACCTGTAGTAAAGATGGTGGTGGAAAGAGGTTGTCCCACATCCCTGTCAAGGGTGGGCTCAGGCTGTGCGTCGTACACGCCTGGTCGTCTGGGAAGAGCAACACAAAATCCTTGGTGGCAAAGAGATCTATCATTGGTGTTCCCCATCTCAGAACAACCTCTTGTATAGGCACTCATGTGGGCACCACTCTGTGGTCGGTATCTTGTCCCTCTCGAGGTTCGACCAACAGGAAGTTCAACTTCTCTGTGATGTGACTAGGTTGAAGGGATTTTGACGGCTTGACACAGACTGAAAGTTAACAGAATTCGGCCTGAAAAGAGTGGTACGTCATGCCTCCTCCCCGACGTATATATACAACCGCAGAGGTATTGTCGGACATCACAGTCACATTCTTGCCCCTCAGCTGTGAAGACCATGTACTGGTGGCATTGTTGATGGTTCTCAATTCCAGGACATTGATATGTAGTTCCATCTGCTTTCACCACGTTCTGGAAGCGGTCATGGCACTCATGTGGGCACCCCATACATCGGTCAAAGCGTCCGTAAAGAAGATGACATCCGGCGTCGAGGGGTGGAATGGCACTGCTTCCACGGTGTTCCGTAGTGGAACAAGCAGAGAGATAATTGGTCCTAATAACACTAATGTATCCAGGTTTTCTTGTGGAACCAATGTATTGGTTTTTCTCCAGGCATCCAGATGCACAAGGCTTGCTAAAGAATCTAGTTGGCCGATGGGCTGTCTCAGCTGCCTGGTGGAAATCGATTCGGCTTCGCGATGTTCTTAAATCTGCAGATTCGTGATCCTATTTTCTGATAGCCTGATGGAGAATGACTAGGTCGAGATGTGCTCCCAGAAAGAACCTCTGGGATGGAAGAGGCGAGATTTTCCTGGTTGATGCTGGGACCCAGTTCCTGCAGAGTCCGTAAACAACAGTGCATGTCTGTCACAATCTCACAATCACCTCCGGGAAAATGTTCCCAAGGATTCAGTCATGTAAGTATATGTGGGTTCTTAAACTTGTGGCAGTGAAGGAAGCCCAATAAAGATCTAGGATGTAGTATAAAGGCCGAAGGTTAGAACTTCGAAATGGTAGGTGATCTCCTTACACACGAACCAGAACCGGTGAAATACAAAGGGTATTGTGGGACAAGGAGATATGCCACTTCAAAGTCTATCACAATGGTATACTCGCCTGCTCTCAGAGCTCTCCTAAGATTGCCAGCATCTCCATTTTGAAGTGTTCCTTGATAACAAATTTGTTGCGGCACGTCAGGTTGAAAATCAGCCAGGTCCCACCATTCTTCTTCGGGATGACTGGCAAGACTGTAGAATCCCAAGACGAAGGATGAATTGCTTCTTTTCCTAACAATTCTCTGACCTCTCCCGCCAAAATCTGGTTTCGCCCCGATGCACGAGATCTCCCGGATTGTAGATGGTAAGGACGGCAGCCTTGAGAAGGATGGAATGTAACCTCTGTTGACCACTAATAAAACAAAAGCGACCTTGGTAACTTTTCTCCAGGGTGCGACGTGGAACCTCAACCTGGCGTGGCTTGCATTGCTAGTCAGGGCATAGAGGTCCTTCCCCTTACCTCATCCTCTAAAGGAAAGGTTACCCCTACCGATGCTAGGAGCTCCTCTGTCGATCGAGTAGGACCTGCTCGTCACTCTTCTACAGGATGCATAGTGTCCTCCTAGGCCTTGCACTGTGTGTAGTTCCCTTCCAGGTGCTGATGGAAACTGTCCAAGGTGTCCTCTCTAAAGGGTCCCTTCATGTATGCACCCTTCCATCCTTTCGCGATGGGGCAATCCTTCTGCTGATGAGGTTAACGGATCCTTCAACTCCGGTGTTAGTTCTAAAAGTTTGCCGTAAAACTGCTTACAGGATCTGTGAATCAGAAGGAGGCATAAATTCCAATAGTGTAACGATCTGCCATTCCAGAACAGTACTGAAAGAAAGTGTTTTGTATTTATTTCGTTGCGTGGAATGCCTTGAGATAACGAACGTACTCGTATCTCGTCATCAAGAT
Source organism: Lithobius niger (assembly GCA_023313725.1). Taxonomy (NCBI): domain Eukaryota; kingdom Metazoa; phylum Arthropoda; class Chilopoda; order Lithobiomorpha; family Lithobiidae; genus Lithobius; species Lithobius niger. Next base: position 4,477 of record JAHWFP010208323.1, on the reverse strand, counting down.
AACGAACGTAGTTTACGTACTTAAGATAATTATTAAAACCAGGCCATCGGGACTGCATCTAACAGCAGTGTGTGGTGACTCAGAAGATACTAATTTACAAACAGAACTAGAAATATAAATGCACTTCACTAGCTTCATCTGTGGAAAAAAAAAAGCACCAAGGGAAGCGGCAGCATACAATTTTTTTTATCAAATAGTGATAATACAAGTGGTTGCACAGGCTTGGGAACAGGCTAGAATGCTATTTTTGGGGGGGTAGGGGGGTACCACATACCACCAGTTTCAAGTTGATCATACCTTCAGTTTTTAAACACTTAATAGTTAATGCAGCAATGCCATAGTTAATGCAGCAATGCAAAGCTATTGTCCTTCCACTCCCCTTCTCCCCTGGATGCTCTTAGATGCCTCTTTATTTATTTATTTATTTTTTTTAAACTATACCTCATGACCTGACACTGGCTTCCTTACTGACAGTACAATTACAAAAGTCTCCCAATAACTTACTATTAGTATCCTATTTTTTTTTCTCTTTAGTTGCATTGAACCTAGAGACAAGGGACTGGCGATGGGCTTCTTAAACACAATCTACTGTCTGTGCGGTAAGTAGAACTGAATGCCTTTTTCAACACCTATGTTCCAAAAATTTTATATCAAAACATGATCAGGAATTACCAGTAGTTCATCATGCCGGCTAGAATGAAAACAAAATTGGCAGTAACAACTTTTGGATTCAAAAAAAATCTGAAGCCTTTCATTGATCCTTTACATAGGCCAGCTTTTCCAATGAGCTATTATTTTATGTTAATGATACAGCATCCAATTGAGCCTACGGAGGAAATTTACAAATTCGTTTGATGCGAGGCTTGTAGTTTCTAACAGAACAATTTTGGTAACGCACAAATAATTCGAAAGTTTCAGTGAGTCTCGAAAATGCAATAGTGCTTCGTGCACAATATGCAAACAAAGAAGTCTCCTACCGTAAAGCTGTACGCCACATTGCTGTTTTCCCAAAGGCTGGAAAAATAACAGTGAACTTTGTTTGGGCATTTTAATCTAAGAGAGGTTTAGGAACTTGTGTAAATGTTTCTAGGTCTTGGATGCATGACAGGTTTGTAAAGATGAATAAGAACAGTATTGTCACTGGAGGTGGCGGCTTTGCGTTCTGCACCATGGTCAAATTGGCTCTGTTGTTAAGACGCCCTTCTGGTAGGGTGTTCCAGCAGGACAAGGCACTGGAAGGGTTTATATTGAAAAATATGTTGAAAATAATGGTTAATTTAACCGGTTAATACAGATCTTATGTATTGTACCTCCTCCACCCACCATTCTTAGAAAATTCTCGTTGCATCCCAGAATTGCTTCATTCTAGTTGTGTTTCATTCATTTAGTGTAATCAGTTTGGCACAAAATTGGACTTGGGTGAAATTGTCTTAACTGACCACAAGGGGATGAAAAGGTGTTTGTAGGTGATTGATCTCTTTTATAATTAAAGCGGCCATTAGTACAAGAAGGCGCATGAGTGTTGCAGCCTTTGATGTCACACTACTCCAATCTATGTCAAATGTCAACACATTTAACCCTAACTGGGAGATCAGAAATTGGTTATGTGCTTTCTTGTAGAAAATCTGTGAGAACACAGAGGACCAACAAGGTGGAAAGAAAAATAAAATGCTAAAAATTTTGGTATAAAACGCTAGGCAACTGGTATTAATATTGGACATCTAATTTGTTTCCACGAAGACCTTGCATCAGAATCATAGCCGTATAATCAACACAAAAAGAATTGTGAAAATACCGAATAAAGTTTGGTTCCAAGATGCACTTGTTAGTGAACATTACAGCCTACTCGTGTAGAATAGGCTAACATCAGAAAAAAAACTGCAGTTGCTTCTTTCCATTCAGAGGAGTCCGCATAATTTATCTCTTCAGTACCTGTTTCAAATTATTTTTGGCTCTTTTGCTCTTTGTAAGTGAACACTATGCAGTTTTTGCCTTTGCACATTGCTAAAATCTAACGAAAATCATCGGCACAGTAGCATCAAAACAAATTGGTAGGCACCTTCTTGAACTTAAAGAACTTTGTATTGTGTTCATTCCCACAAAATTTATTGAGTGAAATTATTATTTTGGGGTGAAATTCTGCTATACAGTGCCATTCACACCATTAGGGACAAATTCAACTCTTAAATTAATCCAGTCGGGATCGCATCGGGACTCTAGCTTCAGCGTGCATTTTCGGGCCAAGACTCGCACACTCCAACCTGATCTCAAAGTGATAGATGTGTGCACAATAGGTCTAGCCCGTAACGCAACATATAGAGGTTCCTAAAAACATTGCTAGTTCACAAAGCAGGTGTGAGAAAGGCATCGTTTAAACTTCAGTCGTAAATTTAACACCAGAAAGCGTGGCTGACTAGAAAATTTAATTTGACAAACTCGCCCATCTTAAGGAACAGCTCAAAAAGAGGTAACGACTTATCTACTCCTCACCTGCAGAACTCGTTATCGGTCAGTAGAATAACCACGGTGAAAAAACGTGAAGTTCTGAACACTAGAACTGTAGGGCCTTTAAAGCATAATAACAAATGCTTCATTTTTCTCTCAATTGATGCACCTAGTACCAAATCATAACAACGGAGTTTTCTGCAAACACTACACATTACCAGGAGTAACTAAAGAGTGAAATTACTTCGGCATTTGACCATATCACGTGACTCCATCTTTTAAACCGCAGCTGTGAGACATGGCTGCAATAAAAGTGTGACTGACACTTAGAATCAAACCAGCATCATAACCTTCTTAGATCTGTAAACCAATGTTCCATAAATCATGTATTAAACACCCACGGGCGTCTATTTTCTAAAGTAACTTCTGTCTAGGGAGGAAATTTTCTATCACGGAAAAGTCGGCGATAATGCAATCGTTTGCATACATGATATGGATTCAATCTAGCATTAGCACAATGTCTTTGTTCTCGTTTATTTACATATTTAGGTTATTAGATCCGTCCTTGCTCAAATATCGAACATAAATCTAGTTTCTAACCATCACCAACCTTCAAAGAGGACAACGTGATTGACAACCGGGAAGCATGTGCGTTGCTGAAATTTTTTTCTGGAAGTTGGCAACCTTTTCTATTCTACCTGGAGAGAGCAATCCACGCCGGAACTTCCGGCAACAATTACGCTTCAGGAAGAACAAAAAACAATGCCAACTTGAAACTTCCGGAAAACTGTGGCAATACATGCACTTACCGGTTGTGAATCATGTTGTCTGTTTTGAAGGATAGTAATGGTTAGAAATTAATTTTAATTTTGAATTATGTTAGATATTCGAAGGAGGACGATCTAATAAACTAAACTTGCTAATAAATGAATATAAAATCACTGCGTTTTTGTTAGACTGAGTCCAATCACGCAAGGCAATGGGCCTATCGCATAGGCCTAATTCTGCCGACTTTCTTCCGTGATTAGAACCACTCCTGAGAATCGTGTTGAATTACAAGTTGTCTTGTTAAACATATGAAGGTTTTAGTTACTTTTGCAGCAGAAACACCAAGATTTAACCCTTTAATGCCCATACCAAACTGGATATATTTTTTTTTGATTCCCATGTTAGTTGGGTCGGTCGCGGGATTCGATCCGACATTCACTTGGTTTGCAGACGCGGACACTGACCACTGGGCCGTTGCTGCTCGCTTTACTCGGGGTCCCCGGGGACCCCTCATAAAGCTCGCATTGCGCGTTGGGACTTAGTTTTTTGCCGTTCAGTAGCCGTCCTTTTAAAGGGACGCCAGGCTATAAAGGGTTAAAGGGACGAAATGTTGATTTTGTTAAAATGTAAGGTTTTCCTTAATTTTGCGACAGAAAACAAGGGGCATTAACGTATTTTTAAGGGGTTGGGATTAACAAAGGTATTTGATGACTTTGACCTTCAAACGTTTTAGGGGCTGGGCGTTAGTATTAACTGGGTGTTTAATATGCAATTTACGGTTTTTACTGGCTATGATCAAACAAAAGTCGGGGATTTTTATTCGTGTATAGGGTGGGTGCAAATTTAAAGTAAAAAAAACTTCGCAAAGTTCACGTCATTTTTTTTTATGTCTCATGCTGGGACAGTCTTTCATACTGTTCTCCAACTCTTCTTGTTCCTAATGGAACACTTTATAAGGTTCTGTTATTACTATTAGCTATAAGTCACTGGCTTTGTTATTAACCGATACTGTATTAAACTAAACTATAAAGAGATTAAATTTGTTGACCAATACAGTTTCAAGTTAGCACCCATTCCTTCTCTCACAGTATGAATCTTGGCACCTAAACTACACTTACTTTAATGTCTTGTTTAGTATAGTGATAGTTGTGCAAGTGTTGCAACTAAACTGTGCAAGCACTGATTTCAGTTTAACTAATAATATGCTGTTTTCACTTGTTTTAATTTGCTTGACATTTGCATACATCAAACCCACATTAGCACT
>JAHWFP010208318.1:0-15084 GCA_023313725.1 Lithobius niger | reverse complement strand
TCCGAATGGTTCGGCCCTGCAAAGGAGTGATATCAACACACCTAAACATTCGCCAATTTAATCGCACCGAATAATACTTTGGACGTTAAATGAAAACTTGAACATTGCTACCGAAAGTAGCAATGTTCTAGTTTTCATTTTACCTTCGAATTATCAAACAGTGCGATTAACTTGGCGAATGTTTTGGTGTGTTGATCTCACTCCTTTCAAGGGCCGAACCATTCGGAACTTGGCGGCCCCTTTTACCAGTTTTGGTTTTTGGTATGATTTTACTTTCTACTGCAATGTATTGCAGTCTACCGAAATGTAGACTGCAGTGACTTGCGCGACACAACATTGAGTTTCTTCCAAAACGACCCACATGTGTACGAACCATACACACGCCGCTGAAGACAGTTCGGTACTTTCAATGCACAGAAACCTCAACAGAACGTTCCGAAAGTGTCTGATGAGGGAAACGACGTCACATTTCATCACGACTGGTGGCTCCACCCAGAGTCAGTCGATAAACCATCCAGAATGAGTCGATAAACTGTGCCTCGCGCACCCTCACAATTCCGTAAAAATCAACCACCACCTTCGCGAGCTGCTGCGATGGTTCGATCCCACAATCCCCTAGTCGCGTCTTAAAGATGATGTCACTACCGTTGAACGGACATGTTTTGAACGAAAGATGAAAAAAGTAAGTATACATATAGGAACATCTGCTACGTAATAAATGTGTACAAGCAAGGATTAAAGTAGTTCGTCGGCCTCTTAACTCTCTTTTTGCCGTTAGATTACTGCAATACAGCTCCATCGAGTGTTCTGTGTTTTAGCAGTACCAAACTGTGCGCAGCAGCGGACGTTGTTTTTTTTTGCACATGTGTGACGTTTTGAAGAAGCTGACAGTGTACTCCTCTTTCTTTTCACCTTTAGATGTTAAAGTTTGGATCATAGTGTAAGATTATTTCTCTACGTTAAGGGCCGATGCCCACACGCGTTTTTTCAACGTGCGTTGACGCAGCGTTACCGCATTTGTGGTGTGGTTTACGTGACATCTGTTGGGTAGTGCACACATACCTCCGTCCACGTTGCGTTACCGCACCTCCAACGTGCGTTCGTTTTGCAACGCACCTTCCCTCGGCAACGCAACGTTAACGCAAACGCACTCCCGGTCTCTCAGTATCTATAGTATGACTTTAGCGGTGCACACATCCGGCATTTATCGCAAAAGCGTTACCGAAAATGATGTCCAATTTCGAAGAAATATACATGGAATTGTTTATTGGGGGAGTAAAGAACTATCCTCAAATATGAAATGTTGCTGCAGAAATGATTGAAGACTCATTGGGAAGTAATTAAAGAACGTATCCGAATTTTTTTAGTTAATTTGCAAAGGATGTATAATATGTACGTCTTAAATCAGCATATCAATGTACCATATACTATCGTCGCATTCGTTTGAAAATATATTATTTGTACACGAGGTAGGCGAAAAGGCAATATCGTCTCATTGGTTTCATAATATAATTTGTGTACACGAGGTCTGTATCAAAATGGGTTGCGGCCTAATGCGTATTGGCGTTACTTCACGGTCATGTGTGTATTGATTGCTTACGTCAACACAACGTCAACGCAGTGTCAACGCACGTCCAGCGGCATGTGTGCATCAGGCCTTATTCTCGGTCGAGACTTATTTTATCCTGAATCCAATAGTTATTGGGGTTTTAATGAGTAGCACTTGAAGTAGTGGGGGGGGGGGGGGCCCCCCAATTACCCGTCTCGTACAACGATACCAACTTACGTGATTTTCGCAGAAAGTGAACAAATCAAGTCCTGTGCTGATGTGCTGCCCTGTCTGTTTGTTGTGAATATGTTGAAAACTGGAGCTTGGCTGCCGAAAGCGCTGGGCACAAAGTTTCTACTATTTAGAAACTGTTATGGGGGTTAATTGACACTACTTAAAAAAAAAAACAGCTAGAAAAATTAATTAAGTAAAGGTAGAAGAACATTTAGCTACTTGTTGGCGTTTTTAATCAATTGTGAGTACCTCCTTATGTGTGTTTGTGCTCCTCGTTAGTCAGTTATTACACTATTTATTACTTTGTGTGACTTTCTTAAAGTTGCTCCTCCGCCATTAGTGGAGCTTCCCTGTACAACCAATCCATGCATTCAATTTCATATTAAGAGGGGCGGGGGGCGAGTTGAGACTTAATGGCGCGTCGACAGCCAGGTCATTTTAAGTGTACTGTTGGTGCGTCATAGCACAAATAATGTCAGTGTAAAATTATTGCAGTATTATATATCCGTCTGTATAGATTTAAACAATATTTATTCATTGTTAAAACGAAGTACGAAATCTGGAGGACTGTTTTATTGGAGTACTAGTTGTAAAACCCGTCACATTACGAAGACTGGTTAAAGCATCAAGAAGTAAAGCTACCCCCTTAATAGTGGAATATGTAATTTAAATAATGCAGATTCTTAGTGTGAATTGGGAAGGGGCAGGGCAGTTGCCCCCGAGGTGGCTTGCTTCGCTCACTCAATCAGCGAATCCTCTGATTCATTTCACCATCCTTCCTTAATTTGCATTGAATCCTATATACTGTTTCTTTTTGTCTTTTAAAGCCCTGTAGTAAGTTTGCATCTGTCTTCCCTCTCCCCTATATTTCCCCCCCCCCCCCCCGATCGCTCTTCTCTACTTTTTTCATTTTTCATTTTTGCACTGACTCTTAGATCTCAGTTTTCATTTCTTTTTGTGTGACTTTTTCAACGATAGTAGCAAGAATTTATAGGTTTGGGGAGGAGAATTTGTAACTCTAAAAAGTCCCTATTGAAACGTGTTAGATTCATCCTATTAGTTCCGTCCGAGTTTTCAGAGGGCACCAAGCATTCCTTCTCAGTTGCTCATTTTTCAGCCCAAATCTAAAGTAAACTAAATTACAACTACTGGCTAAACGAAACAATAATTGAAAACAAGCTAGTTACGTTTAGTTTAGTTTAACTTTAGGCTGAAAACTGAGTAGAAATTCCCACATAGAACTCATGGCACCCTCTATAAACTTCGACGAAACTAATAGGAATGGATCTACGACGTTTCAGAAAGGGTTTGTCACAAATTCTCCCCCCAACCCTATAAATTCTTGATAGTAGTCTTAGTAATCGATGCAGAATTGCTTCCTCCGACATATACAAAGTTTTTTTATCTTCATTTTCACTCAAGCCCGATTATGTTACTTCGTGAAACCAAGCATATAAATGCATCAGGTACAATGCATAACTTAAATTTATATGGAGTACAGCTTGCTTTATTATAGTACACGGTACCACGATGCTTGAATTATAGTACACGGTACCACGACGCTTGAATTATAGTACACGGTACCACGACGCGTGGTGGCGTCCTGAATTACTGGTTTTGTTCACCCTGTTTCAAAAGGGGGAGCCATTATCAGCATCAGCATCCACGGTTTCCGTGATGTGCATGTTTCTAAAGACATTGTTATTTTTAGCATTGTTGGAGCATTGTTTAATCCTACTACTTGTTTCTCAACTCGGGTACTAGCTGATTGTGATGTAGGACGTGTCAGTTCAAAATAAATCAGAACAAGAGAAATAATCAACCTTAGTGTTTAGTAATATTTACAACGTATTACTGCGTTTTATTAGCGTACCATTCTCCCAGTTCACAGAATAATTTTCCCCAACGAGAACCAATCTACAGCGCAGATGTGCGGGCGGTTGCTTTCGGTGTAGGCCTATTTGCACTGCGGCAACAAGGCCAACTGAGATAGTAGCTGCATTCCTCGCAAATGGAGCGAGAAACTCAGCTACTATCTCAGTTGGCCTTGCGCGACAACCACGCATTGCTAAAATCAGCCGAGAGAGGACTCTGTTTGTGAGCATGTACTAAATTTGAATAGTCTGCAATAATTACCACGAGATAGAAATTTTAAAAGTCTGATGGGGGAAAAAACAAAACGGTTTATGCTAATATATTGCCAAATATACGACACCCACTGTGACTACTTCTAGTTCCTTGCTGATATATATATATATATATTATACGAGTCAAAAGCAGAGGTTATTAACTTACAGTCGACATCTGTTTTAAGCTTAGCTTGGCAAATTGCGCATGCGTGCAACGAAAACGTCCCGTGGTATAATCGAGCTAGCGGGTATAATCCCGGAGGAGGAATGTAATCACCTGGTTATGCCCACCTAAGTCGATTGAACGCCCGGGTCTTCTACCATCCACCATAGCAGCAAGTGGTCTACATTCAAAAGAATTGGTTAAATTTTATGTTCAAAATCAGACTGTTAGAAGAATCGGGAACCACTATAAACGCCGTCAGGGTCGTTGTTTTAGTGCATACGTACTCATAGGTCGGAGACACTATTCGATCGCGTCTCTTCTTGGTGTGAAGGCTAAAGCGCTATCTGCTTGACTGTGCTATGCTCTTTGTCCTCGAGTTCTCAGGGAACCCTGACAAAGGACGTATTTCCTTGCTGGACCTTGTTATTTTCATTGTAGTGCGAAACGCTCGCAGAGGTCGTCGAGAGGTTTTGTCGTTCCTCGACTTCACGTGCAGCACTAATCATTAAATCTATTCGACAACTTACTTTTTATCTTTAATTGGGCGACCATCAGCTCTTCACAAGACAAGGATTAGAGGTAAGAACTGTTGGGTTTGAGAAAAGGGGTTGTTAGAGAAAGACGTTCACACAAGAGCTGAGCAAACTGCAATTAGGCTATTGTTCTGGTGTTGTCCAACCATGACTTTGAGTGTGTCTAGCCAGTCGGAGTTTTATTGGGTTTTGGGCTAAACCATTGTTGGTAAAGAGCAAATACAGGGGTGGAGCCGGCTGGGGACATTGAGGAAGGAAGTGTGCTATTGAGATCGACCAGGGAGAGGGGTGGGGTGAGAGAGGAGGTAGGAACAGCCTGGGTGCGGCAAGTTGATTTATCGGTTAAGGTGGATGAAACATTACGGAACTTGTTGCGTACTTCTTGAATTGATAGAGTGCTGAAAAACAGTTGGGTCGTTAACCGGGCTATTAGTGCGACTAGGAAGTTGGATTTGGGATTTATAGTCGAATGGCGTCGCACTTCTGGTTAAATTTGGTTAAAGTGGAAATAAATACGTCCAGGCTGGAAATCAGTTGCATCTGGAGTTTATTTGTATGGCATGGTTGGATGAAGGAAGTTAGAAGGCTTGCCACGACTTACAGCATTTCGGTAGTGGATGTTATTGAACGTTCGCCTAAAAACCTTTTAGACTTTCCTTCAGTAAAGTAGTCCTAATTTTGAATAGGCCCGACCTGCATAAGGCCAGAAGAGCAGACCCTAAGTCGGCCCGCGTTGGTCGAGCAAAAGTAGAGAAGAGCAAAGAACCAAAGGAAAGCCTAGCACGAGAATTTAGGTTCACGCATGCGTGGAAAGCCTTTCACACAATTTTATATACAACATTTAACATAGCATTATATTGCATAGCAAATTCTTATATAAAGAAAGGCCACAATATTCCACTGATCGCCTCCAGGGGCCCAGTGCAGCGGGGAGTGCCAGCACTAAATGTGACTGAGGGCACAAGGACATCAGACGCAAGACAAGCCTAAGGGGTCAAGTTGATAAACGCCAGGACGATGGGGATGATAATGTGAGGGTCCCATGTCCCAACGAACCAAGGCCCATCGTGTAACGGCGCCAGGAGGTAAGCTCTGCCCAAGGCCAACAGGCAAATCGAGGACTGGCAAGCTCCGTCACTCTACTATGAGCGCGTTTACGAAACAACTCGCCTTTGCATTCTCGCAGCTAGCATTCAATAGCGATAGCAAAGGTTTCGTTGGCATGGTAACAACGCTACCTGGATTAGCTAAATACGACATCGTTTGAGGAAATACTTAATCTTATAATCCGTGACAAGAATATAAAGAATTCCTCCTGACGAAACAATTTTCTCAGTCGCTTCTCAACTCACGTTATTGGCTGTTTTCGTTGCGAGGCGGCAGACATAAAACCGCCGCCATGTTGGAATTTCAGGTGATTTCTAGCTTTAGCTGCGAGAATCCAAAGGCAAGTCGTTGCATAAACGTGCCCTAACTGTGATGTCTAAAACACACTTGTTTGTGAATGTAGCTCCACGATAGCTGAGCGCAGCGAACATTGAGCTCGTTATTAAACTCACCAAACCGTTCAGCGCTCTCCTCATGGCTCATTATATATAGTTGTTCATGCACGCGCTATGAATTTTCCGATCTCTCAATGTGACGTCACTGTTGAAATCATCGGACTCGACGGGTCAGAGTAGACGATGTTTTCTGAAAACATGCAATAAAATAATACCTGCTTTCATCACCGGCACCAGAAGGCAGTATGTGTCAGGTTCTCGTAAGTGGCGAAACTTGAAATAAAATATGGCGGCATCCATCAAGGAGGAAGTGCCCCTTGCCCATCTTAATACTGTATGATATCAGCACGATGGAGCTCCTCCCTTCTTTGGACTCAATGTACGGGAGTGGTTGAATCAGACCTTTGGTGGCAAGTGGATTGGGAGGGGACGAGTAGTAGAATGGCCACCCAGAAATCATGATCTAACCCTTCCTGACATTTGCCTATGGTGCTATCTGTGGAACAGGCTAGGTGCAGCACTACATCACCCAGGGACCATTCAGGAGCTAAGGCAATGTATTCTTGAGATCTGTCAAACAATTGCACCGGACATGATTGAGGGAGTTTTGCGAAACTTGATCAAAGGCTTCGCCATTGCATTGCAGCACAAGGTGGATACTTCGAAAATGTGTTGAATTAAGGGATGGATGTGGCTTACTTTCATACGGAACCAGGGAATGTTTATCTAATGTTTATTTCCGAAATCCAGCAATGTCGGCATTCAATCTGGCAGTTACATTGTTTATTAGGATAGCTTAAGCAAGCTACATTGCACTACTACAGATGCACTACGGTTGAAAATATCAACGCATTTCAAACCTTTTTAGTTACGTGCTCAAACCCCAAGTTCAGGATATTCATTAGATTTGGCTAAATTGTTTAGAAGTTTGCAGGGTTTTCGGTTTGGCAATCCAATTGTACTACAATACATGAATACGGCTGGAGATATCAACGACTTTCAAACTTTTTCGGTTACTGGGTTCAAATCCTGGTTTCACAATAAAATGTTGCACAAACTTAATGAGGCAGAATATTAGATGAGCTCACTAGGCTTGTAGCTTGCGTACAGTAGGGGCCGTGCTATACCTGTTGAGCACATTTTATTTCCCAAGGGGGAGGGGGGGCAGGAACTACTACCTCATTCATTATGATGGGATTTCCACTGGTACAATAACCTAAGGTCATTGTACAAAACTTGGAGTAATCGTATGAACATTATCATTTTATTAGGTCTATTACAGTTCTACATTTTATAGGCCTACATTTCATAGGCCTACGTCTTATAGGCCTACGTCGTAAGGCCTATGTATTTAGTACTATATGATTCACCCTGCATACTAACTTCGTTACGGTATAAGAGAATTTCATGGAAAGCAGCACTTGGCAGGCGTCATTTCACGAGGGTAAATGGGTAGAAATGTGTGTTGTTTCTACGGTGGCTTATTGAGATAAACCACAACTTTTTTCTACATACACAAAACTTCACGAAACCGGAACTTCGGTGTTCCAACACCGGATAAGACACACTACAACCTAGGACAATACATGGTAAACTTAGCCCGTACCAGTGTCCATCTTGTTCCGGTTTCATAAAAGTTTTGTGCGTTTAGAAAAAATTTGTTGTGTGCCCTAATAAGTCACTGTACGTTGCAATCACGCAGCTTATATATAAATGGCCGGCAAACAACAATACTGAGGGCGAGGGGGAGCGAATTTCGTAAAGGTGAATTGTGTCAGCAGGGGGTTGCAACTGTACTATAAACAATGCTTTCCAAACCTTCGTAATTTACAGTCCTTCAGGCGCTTCGACGACGCCAGGAACGCCAATATGGCGGAGCTAACTTCCTGTTCTCGTCTGAATGAGATTCGCGAGAAGCTAATCATACAATCTATTTATTGTATTTACAAAATTATTGTAACGCCCAATAAAGAGCATAGCAGCATAGCACCTGGTGCCTACAGTTCACGCCTCTGCTCTCGCGTTGATGAGATTCGTGAGATACGTATCCCATAATTCATCATTCCTGACGTAATCACTCATTTGCTGTAACAATATAATCTATCAACTTCTATAATATAGCGAACCACATGAAATATTAAATGCAGGTTGCCACAAACGTGAAACCGCTGTTCATTTTAAAAGTGATGCAAACATCAATTTATAAAATCGAATTGCAATTGGGGAAATTAGTTCTCATTTTTGCCTGTGCTAGGAGAAATTTTGCAAACAGTATCACAGTTTAACTGTCGCTGGACGTGTTTTACCCTAATCGTCGGACTTAAGTTTCGCCAGCATTTTTGAGTTATTGAGACTTAATTTGCCCACCATGTTTAGCCGTAATGGCGGCTGCCATCCCATAATGTCAAAGCGGAAGTATGACTGATGGTTGCTCCCTAAAACGTGAATCTCCTTGTCCGGTAAACGCAGTCTACCATATATCGTCCTTGGTGTCAGCTAACATTTGCCATATGCGGTTTGTAAAAATACCATGAATTATATGGCAGTTTGCGACAGCTCAATGTTTATTTGCGGCTCCTTTTGAACTCCACTGTGGATCGGCTTAAGCTACGATTTCCAGCGACATGTTGTCTGTGCTTCTGTGGTCCTAGTCAAGCAGTGCGCTCTATTTACGCTAGTAATCCATCTACGACGTTACGTTGCGACTGTAAGAGTTACTACCCCCTGGTGACAATCAGTAGATTGGAGGAAGAAAGTCGAAAGATGGAGGCATGACTATACTACGTTGGTTCTGTCATGAGTTACGCTATGGCCTCAAACTCTTAGCTGGCCGTGACATGTTGGGCGACGCAACCGAACATAACTACGGAATGAATAAATAAAAACTTAGCTGCAGTCCTGCAGTTACATCATTATTTTTGGCGGATGACGGCATTTTAATCACAATTAAGGCTGCTGCTGATACAACAATGTCCGTAAATAAGCAAACACCCGTTGTCACATTCCCGGACTACAGTGAAGACCGATGTGCGGCCAGCTGGACGAACCTATTTTCCACTTACCACCATGTAAACAGGAATTGAACTCCGGGTCTTTCGATTACGTGTCTACTGCTCTAACCACTAAGCTAGCACGACACTCTCCAGATCGTCACAGACTGTTCTTATATGCTTTAACTTCAGTTACAAGGACTGACGCCAGAAGAAACTACAATATTGACCAAGATACACTATCAGATAACTGAAATGAAATATAACTGCAGTGAGAAGATATAAACACAATGGTCTTAACTAGTCGTACCCGATGCTACGGTGGGTATTATTTCTTACCTCCTCACTGCAGTTTTACTCTTCTTGTAATAATAATAATAATAAATAAAATGGTTTTTTCCACCACCCAACTGGTGAAAGGAAAGCGGTAGGGCTTGGGGCCTCTGATACCGCTCTCTGGATGTAACTGAGGAATGTAACACTCGCAGCCAGGTAATTGCAACAAGCAAATTTATGATCAAGAAATCGGACGTTTAAGAAACCTGTGAAGAGGTTCGAAGCCCAACAGTTTGCGAAAAATAGTAAAGAACTCGCATTTATCGTTTCCTCCCTCAAAGCATTCCATATTGGTACAACCCTCACAGGAAAAACGTTATACGACGGCAGTCCAGACGGGAGGCTGGAACTGCAAGCCTAAAATTATGGCCTTGCGTACGGGAAATACAAGGCGTCAAATCCAATTGGAAGATCAACCCCAATTAAGTGACTTCATTTACTCTTCATTCACTCTTCATGTACTCTTCATTTAGTTTTCTTCATTTACTTTTCATTTACTCATCTTCATTTACTCTCCATTTAACTCTTCTTCATTTACTCTTCATTTACTCTTCTTCATTTTCTTCTTCAATACACGTGAAAAATAGCTCGTCCTTTGATTAGTCAAGGTGGGCGTAAACTAGTGAAACTGTATTGAAACGACCTTGTAAACGACCTTGAAACAACCTTTCAAGCCAAGGCCGAATGTGGTTAAAATGACATGTTTCACCTCCCGTGTCCGTGCCAGGGCCTGGAATTATTAGCTCTAAGCGCTGCTTTAGTAAAATAAATTGTATTTATGTTAAATCAAGTGTCTTGGAGCCGGTAAGGAAGGACCCGCATCTTCTCCCCCATACAACTTTTATTTTTTTATTCAACATTTTTAAAGAACTCGTAGCATGAGAAAAATCCCGTGAGTTACCCAAATTAAAAGCAAACAAAAAATCATTTTCAATTTTTGATAAAATTTTTAATCCAAACGTAGGCTACAAAGTAAACGGTGTAAATTTTTACTGCAAGGGTTTAAAGCGTTCCATGCACGCCGCATTCACTCCCAGAACGCAAGCAACGTGCCAGCATAATTCACCAGCATGGATTGTGACGGCATCAGAAGCGAACCTGGCAACATTCGAACAGGGCACATAGACCGAGTAATTTATTATCATAATCTGCTATAATTTGCTACAATTTCATTTGCTATAATTAAAGTACTTTATTTTCTGGTTAGTCCTGTTTAAAATCAGAGGGGAAGTTGATGCTATAGTAACCCCTCTGTAATGTTTGGCGCAGTGGCAACCCGGACCACTGCAATGTGGTTGGCACTAATGACTTGCTGTCGAAGCGCCATTTAGCCTCAATCCCTCCCCCCCTCCTTCTTGGCGGTACGATGTCATTCCTCTGCAAATCGGGTTGTTAAGTTAATAGTGTAAACGTGGTGAAGCAGGTTAATTTTTTTCGACAGAAAAAAAAAAGGTTGCGTGGCAAAGAGCTGTAGCTAGCACTGCCTCTCTGTGTGTGAATAAACAACTCCATTCCAGCAGCGATAAAAATCTCCACGTCGATCGCATTTATTTTTTTGCCGCCCACCCCCTGAAGTTTGCGGGTAAGGAAATCAGGATCATCATTCGGTTACAAAATTGAACTCCGATTTCAGCTTCTTGGCATTCTTCCAATCCTCAATCGATCGCACGTGCCTGGTTTATTATTATTTCCCGAAGGCCCCCCCCCCCTCCTCCCGGCTGTGTGAACCCACGAAAACATAGTCGCGTGCCCGGTCTCACAGTCACGACAACAGCATATTACTATTGATAATACCTCGGCCTACACGAAACTAATGATTTTTTTTTGCAGAAACTCGGATTTTTCATTTTACAGCGCATGGAGAAACCACAATTTAGGGTTAAATATAATTTGTATAGTTAACGTATTTCCTCGTTATTTATTTTTTCATGATACTTAGTTGCTAATTGCAGCCCCGCAGCCTGCTTCCTCGTCTGCTTCCCTGCAGCATTCCCCCTTGGTCCCTTTGACCACTGGCTGCAACCTTCACCTGCTATTGCAACCAATGAAACACACCGGTAAAGTAACCGTCCACTACATAGCTCTCAGTATTCCTTTTTGCAAAAGTTACCTCTGCAGTCTTGCAGCATTCACCCATTGCTTTCAGTGGGCTACTAAAGGGCTATTAAAGGCACTGTCGAGGAATGGCACTGGACTTGTCGCCGCAGTCGCCGTGAAGAGGAGGTGTTGGCCCGTTTATGCATTGGTCACACCCGTCTTACTCACTGTTTCCTTTTGAGGGGGGGGGGTTGTCCCTCCTGAATGTCATTGGTGTCGACGGCCATATGTGTCTATGATAAGATCCTAGATTAGGGGTTGTTTAATATATCTGTAATGTGTCGTGCTGTGGCAACCCGGACCACTGCACTGTGAATGAGGTTGGCGCTAATGACTTTCAGCTGCCCAGGTCAAAGCTACGCAGCACTGCGCTGCGGCCAAGGCCATAGCTCTTCAGCAATCTGCCATTATTTACCGCTGGCCACTTACCAGTAACCCGGTAACCAACTACACTGCAGCCTTGCAGTATTCACTGCTGTTTGCATAGGACAGAAACAATCTTTTTTTTGTAAAGGAGCTCCGTTTATGGATACACTCGAACGCAATCTTTGTCATCGCATCACGCTATAATCACTGCATTCATTTAAATTAGATTTTGTGGTAGTGGCATACACCCAGATATGGTTTGTTAAAATTTTTTTTTAAATTACGCTGCTTTGTTGGAAGCAGCGTAATAGACTGCTTAACTGTAGGGTTGGATTAAGAAAGTGCATAGTGGCAGTTTTCGAACGACGGGTGATATCCAAAACTCATTCGGGTGAAAATAAATGATAATAAATAAGCAGACATAGTAGAATTAATGCAGTTTTCCATTGCTAAGGTTATCTAGGGACGAAGAGGGGCTAGGAACTACCTGTGCTCTTATGCATACCCAAATCGACAAGAACACGAGCACATTTCCAGGGTTATTCTCTTTCTGAACGCACATGGATAGGTGTAAGCCCGAGACCTTCGGCGTACGAGATAATCATGGTAAACGTTCGGCCACCCAGACTTTACTTGAGATGAGATCATGAATCTCTGAAGTGTTGTATGAATTCGTTGCAAAGGGGCGTTTACGCAACGAATCGTCTTTGTATTCTCGCAGCTAGAATTTAATCGCGGTGTCCAAGGTATCGTTGCCATGGTAACAACGATACATAGATTAGCTAATTCCGACATCGTTTGAGTAAATGCTTGCAGTCTTATAACCCGTGACTGAAAATAAGATGAAGATTTCCTCCTTACAAAACAATTTTCCCAACCGCTTCTGAACTCACATTATTGACTGTGTTCGTTGCGAGCCGGCAGAGCTCAAACCGCCGCCATGTTGGAATTTCAGATGATGTCTAGCTTCTAGCTGTAAGGTGTAAACGCATCCTAAGAGAAACTCGGAATCTGTAAAAAAAAATTTTTTTTTGTGGCTTACACGTTTGTGTGTCTTCCACCTTAACAAAATCTAAATTTTTAAAAAAAAATCTGAGTAATTGTTAGATTTCGTTCAGGATGTCTGAAAGTTAATTCCAAAGGAAGACAGAAATATACATAGAGAGGCCCTTTGCACCCCCCCCCCCCCCCACCATCCACCCTTTTATTTAAATGCGGTATGTTATAGTGGATCCACCGTAAGCCAGGGTTATCTGACTCAAATTGTACGATTTTTTCTTCACATGTAATCGCGTATGTTATTGACACGCGTTGCCCTGCCGAAAATAACTCTCGCAGTTCGCAAGCATGAAAAATTAAATAATCTTAAATAAATGTTTAGGCTAACACGATTCGCGCCGGAGTGAACAAAAATAATAATGTGATTGGCTGGTTGCTGGCATACTTGTGCTATTTTTGTCTAAGGTGATTGACTGTAATGGGGAGAATTAAGCCGTGGTTCCTGAGTAATTATAAATACTGTCTTTTCTTGGAGCCTTTTAACTAACTCGGCATTGAGTGATGAAAACGGGTACGCTGAAACTGCAGACGCGCTGGCTGCTCTAAACGATTTAGGCAACTGAGATTCAAGCACATTTGCTAGGCAAGATTCCCCAAAAAATATGTGTTCAGGATTCTCTGCACAGGGTCAATGCAGAGTGATGGTGTTTAAACGAAGCACATTTGCTCAGCATTGCCGTGACGTCACCATGAGTTAGCCATTGACGAACGAGAACAACGGCTGTTTGGCCGCCTGATTGGACTAGCCCAGTCACGTGATATGGACGTCACAGCAAACAGCCATGGCGTGTGGTAGAAACCAACTCTAAAAACAAAGCAAAATAAACAAAGCCAAAAACTGGTGATGAGGCCACCAAGTTGAGAGTGGTTCGGTCCTTCAAAGGAGTGATATCAACACACCAAAACAACGAAATAAAACAAATTACAACAAAATTAAAACCAAACCAAAAACCTATAAAGCGGTGACCAAGTTGAGAATGGTTCGGCCTATAGGCAAAAGGTAGCAGCAGATTGTTGAAAACCAATTTCTTGTTGAAGCTCCACTTTATTACACATCTGCTCGGTAGTGGAGTTGAGTTTAATACACAATTTAAAAAAAAGGACTGATATCATATCAAAAACTAAAACTGGTATAAGGGGCCGCCAAGTTCCGAATGGTTCGGCCCTTCAAAGGAGTGATATCAACACACCAAAACATCTGCCAACTTAATCGCACCGAACAATACTTTGGACGTTAAATGAAACTTGAACATTGCTACCGAAAGTAACTTGGCGAATGTTTTGATGTGTTGATATCACTCCTTTGAAGGGCCGAACCATTCGGAACTTGGCGGCCCCTTTTACCAGTTTTGGTTTTTGATATGTATATATATTTCGCTTAGGAGCAGACTTAGCTCAGGAGCAGACATGATGGAGGCATTGTTAGGGAGGATTAAACTAACGAAGCTTCAACAATCAGCAAGAGGGCGAACGGGCTCATTCTTGCCACGGTAGCAAAGAAAAAGGGCGAGCGGCCGACAATGAGAACAGATATGTGCTCTAACTATTAGAAACAAATACTGTTACTTCAATAATGCTGACTACTACATCCGAGTTGTATCAGCGGCAATCAGCTAGACCGACGTATGTTACGCCGGGGAACAACTAGTATATATATATATATATATATAGTTCGGTTAATGAGCAAACTTCAAAGGGTTTCAAAGGGTTTAACGTGCGTTAACCACTCCTGGTCATCTGCCCGAAGCCCTAAGGCCAAACTGAGCGAACTTTTCAAGATTAAGAAAAGCAATCTTCAATAATGACGGCTAATCAGCTGTACCCTGGAACAATCACCAAGAGGGAGAGCGGGTTCATTCTTCGCACGATAGCAATTAAACATACGAGCGGCCGACAATGAGAACGGATATGCGCTCCGACAACTAGAAACAAACACTATTGCTTTAATAATGCTGCCTATTAGAGCCAAGTTGAATCAGCGGGAATTAGCTAGACCGGCGAACAACTAGTTCTCGAAGAAAGGCTAACCACGTGACTGTAGCCAAAAAACACGACTTTGCTATATGCTGTGATCGTACATTTTGTTAAAATTTGGACACACCAAATCGTCAGGCATGATAATG
>JAHWFP010208270.1:620-15720 GCA_023313725.1 Lithobius niger | reverse complement strand
TCATTAATTTTACATTATTAATTTATTTTGTTCCCATTTAATAACACCATCCAATGGAATCCATTACATTCGTGTATTCTCGTGGGGGACTTCAATCTAAGCACCGTGGACTGGAGCCGTGAATGGTCACATGACTGCCATCATAAATTATTCCTTGAACAAATCGCACCATTGGGTCTTTACCAATTGGTGGACAAGCCTACGCGGGGGAAAAATATTCTTGACCTCGTTTTCTGTGATGACGATAGGCTTGTCTTTGATTTGCATGTTGGGGCTCATTTCGGTAATAGTGACCACTCTGTGGTTACTTTCTCCTTAAATTGTCATAACTTGGAAACTGTTGACCGTAAAACTGCGTCGCACGAAAAATCATCCAATCGACTGAACTTTGAAACCCTACGAGATTCGCTCCAGTATGTAAACTGGAATCGTTTAATTTTCGAAACACACACCGAAATTGACCATGTTTGGTCCTGCTTTCTTGAGATCATTAAGAACCACATGAAGCCCTGCTGTGAACCTTCAAATAAAAGGCAATTGGGCAGTAAAATTATACCAAATTTTATCAAGAAACTTCGTGCAAAGAAACTTAGGCTGTGGAAACAGTTAAAATTAAATCCTAGCATCGAGAATCGTGCAATATATAATGAAGCTAGGAAACAGTACACGTGCTGTGTTGAGGGCTGGTATAGCACCTCTGAGAAGGCCGCGGTTCGCGATGGGAGCCAATCAGCTTTGCTTAAATTATATCGCCAGAAAACCTAAACTTCTAGGTCTATCCCACCTCTTAAGGATAGTTCTATGTACTTGACGGAAGCAACTGATAAAGCTGAACTCCTGAGTAAAGTCTTTGCTTCGAATAGCATCAGTGATGATGGGCATCAATGTGTACTGCAAACTGATATGATAGGCCCAAATTGTGTTTGCCTTGATGTGGTCCTCTCCAAATCGAAAGTTACAAATGCTCTCACTAAACTTAAGCCTAGTAAATCATGCGGACCTGATGGACTGTCTGCTTTTCTTCTCAAACAAATTGTTAACGAAATTAACTATCCACTCTCCGAAATTTTTAAGCTTTCCTATGGCAGCGGTAGCATTCCGTCCATGTGGCGTACGGCCATAGTTACACCGGTTTTTAAACGCGGATCAGCCTCTGACCCACTTAACTATCGACCAATTGCCCTTACATGTGTGGCCTGTAAACTCATGGAGTCCATTGTTAGAGATACTATTCTTCTCCATCTTGACAAATTTTCCCTTATTAGTCAAGACCAGTTTGGTTTTTTGCCACTTCGGTCTTCAACTTACCAACTTCTCACTGTCTTAGACCGTTGGAGCAGTGCGCTTGACGTTGGGGTGCCTACAGATGTTGTTTACTTTGATTTTCAGAAGGCATTTGAGTCTGTAATACATCGCAAACTTTTATCAAAACTGACCCATTATGGCATTACAGGAAATCTCAAACACTGGATAACAGCATTTCTTCACAATAGATCTCAACAGGTGAAAATTGATAATACGTTATCTACCAGTGCTCCTGTACCTTGTGGAGTGCCACAAGGATCGGTCCTGGGGCCGCTGTTGTTCGTTATTTATCTTAACGACCTTAAATTTGCTACCCTGGAAGTATATGGCGTAAAGTTTGCTGATGACATTAAGGTTGGAACTGAAATTGTCGGGCCCTCGTGCTCCCAAGCGTTGGACTCTGAAATACAAAACGTGTCATCCTGGGCAAACCATTGGCAATTGCCACTTTCGTCTACAAAATGTTTTACTTTCCATATTGGTACGCAAAATCTTTGCCCGGACTATTTTCTCGACACCCTGACACTTAAATCGGTTGAAGAAGTAAAGGACCTTGGAGTGTGGTTTACGAAAAACTTGAAGTCCTCGCTCCACTGCCAGAAAATCTCCGCCCTGGCCTTCAAAAGGTCCGCCATAATAAACAAATGCTTTACTTCCGGCAGTAATCACACTAAGATTTTGGCTTTTAAGGTGTTTGTGAGACCTTTGCTCGAATATGCTACCCCTGTTTGGTCCCCGAACTTATTGGGCGACATCGACTTGATTGAATCAGTACAACGTAGATTCACGAAGCGCCTCCACGGCTTTAGGGATTTAACATATTGTGAGCGTCTGACTCAGACTGGGCTTGAATCTCTTGAGCTACGACGAATTAAATTTGACCTAGTCCTCACTTATAAAATAATGCATGGAATGTTAAAAGTGGACCTACCCTTTTTCGAACCTGTTCAGGGTAACATGGTCACGCGCGGCCATAGTTGGAAGCTTGCAGTCCAGACCGCACGTACATCTACTCGTCTAAATTTTTTCTCGGTTAGGGTTGTGAAAATTTGGAACGCCCTTAAGGCAACAACGGTCAACCAGGCCACGGTGCTTGGTTTCTGTCGAATGCTAAAGCAGGAAAATCTCCAAAATTTCTTGAAGCGACAATTTACAACCTAGTTAAAAACTCGGCTCGGTATTAGTGGCTCAACACCCTTCCGCAGACCGCCCATGTTCATGTGGGAAATTTATTTATTTATTATTATTATTATACATAGTATTGATATTTATTTTAAACTTGAGCTGAGGGATACATAACTAAGCAATTATTTACTGCTGAACTATGATTGTTGACGTTGTTTTGAGAGCTCCATCCTGATTCATTCAGCTGTACAATCGTACATCGTTTGTATCCCGGCCTAGATAATTTTTAAGTTAGGAGATTAGAAAACTACTGAATTCAAGGACAATAACGTTGAAGACAAGAAATAAACCTTTTGGATTACACGGATTATGTTAGAGACTGAGAAAAAACGTTATCCATGTTATTTACCCAATCCCAAGTTACTGTTCAAGGTACTTAGTTTGGATTATATAGGTTAGGAATCTTAGGATACAGTGGTTGCCTAGTCACTGGTCTACCACTAATTATTGTTAAAAGCATTACTATGATAAAAAAAAAAATTGTGTAGTTATGTGATAAACAACTTATTAGGTTAGTTAATTTTGTAGCAGAAAAACGAAGATTGAAGGGGTGGGCTTTAGCTCCGTATTTCATGATTTTTACCTTAAAGCATTTTAGGGGGGTGTGCTTTAGCTCCAACTGGGCGTTTAATACGCGATTTACGGTACATAAAACAAATGCAAATATTCCTTATTCACAGATTGTTCAGATTCATTATTCTATTCCTCAACTATGGTAGTAATTTCACCGAGGAGTAATTTTCTAACAAGTTTTGCTTACATGGCCATAGAAAACAAGCTTGTCACCTGGCTTCTCCCTGTACTACTACGAGGAACATACAACAGGGGTTTATTCACAACATAATCCTTTATGATTGACACATGTACAACCGTAGTTCACCAAATTAACGCCCATATTCATGTAAACTTTCATGTTTTCGTTTTTGAAATTTCAGAATTTGCACTCTGCCCGTGTTAACCCCTAACCTTGCCCCTTTCCCATTTACTCTTTAAGCAAAATAACTCTTGTACTGAACCTGATAGGTACAAGGTAGTACCTGTTAAGTAGTGTTTATCTTCCTTGAATAGAAGGAAGTGAACGCATTCACACTTTTCAGTTTTTTTTAAGACCCATCTTATTTAGCGCCCTCTTCCTGAAAATTCGCAAAACGATGTAAACGGCAATGTCCATCGGGTGTGAACTGTGTGATTTACTTGATGTGAATACGAATACTGATGCAGAATACGAATGTGAGTTACGACAGTTCGTAACATGATTACAAGCTTAAGAACGAGTGATAATATTTGCATTTGAATAGTTCTGCGAGGAACAGCAAGCTTCAAGGAGCCCAAGTCGAACAGCCATAAACCGGCTTGGATTCTTCTGCAGCAGGGAGTGTAGAGCTGGCAGCTGTGGGTCAGACAAAAAGATTACACACCGTATCAACAATCTGATCTGGGTTCTTCAAGCATTCATAGCTGATTAAAGGTCAGATGGCGTTGTGAATGAGACCGAAACCGAGAGCTGAATGGTGCCGCTCAACAGTACTTTATTAGAGCTGCAGTACTTACTATTTGTAATCAGTACAGATCACAATGTTGAAAATATTGATTGTTATGAAAAATAGACCTAACTGATGGTTATTTGTTGGCTGATTATTATTTCCATTTCACATTTTGTTATGACACTTTGTGCTGCGATTGTTAAAAAAAAACTGGCAAAATTGTCAGCGGCGCGCTGTGGAAGCAACCTGATAAGCGGCAGCACATTGCATTTTCTATTTGGCTGGTGGTGGCTGCATGGCGTGGCGGCACACCCCTCTAGCTAAAACTTCTAAATATTGTACACCTTATAAATAAATAAATACTTAATTTGCTGAAAAGCAACAGGTCAAGGAAGGACCCCGCACACCACTGACACCTTGCCAAAAAGTTACTTCCCAAAAAAGTTACGGTTAGAGTTTGGTTAGTTCCATCTAAGGTATTTTGCTAGTATGGGTGTTTGTTTGGCCAGTTTCTTTTTAAAAAGACCCAATGACGGAGCCAATACCATCTCACAAGGTAGAGCTTTCCACACACTCACTACGCAGTTTAAAAAGAAAAATGTTCTGCAATCTGCTAAAAGGACTGAGTCACCAGTTTTAGCGCATGACCTTTAGTTTAAAAATGTCACATCGCTTACTTTGAAAATTCAAGTCCATGCAGACAAATGGTCACGACGAAGTAAGCGGGGATGTGGTAGCCTGATGAAGAGCCCCTCCAACTCCAGAAAAACCTGACTGTCAAAAATTTGGAAGGATATTGGAACGGTAAATATCCGTTACTGTGAAATCTAAGCGTAAAAAAACGTAAACATGGACCTTTAGTTTTGGGTGAGGTGCGAATAGAGAAGAAACGACCGTAATTAAAGTTACAATTGTCATGTAAAAGGGAGTATATCAGAGTAGCGTTGCACAGACTCAACGTGATCAATGTCCTTAATAAGATGAGTGGGGTGAGTGTTGACCTTGCATTACACTCGTTTGCTAAACTACCATCAATTGCTCAGCTGCTCTCATTCATCCTCAATTGTCATGACATGGGAAAACAGAAACTTCCTTCCATTAAAACTCTTTCGGCACTGCTCCAAAAGGCATTTAACTTTATCAAATCAAATGTACATTGGTCCATGTGAATTGCGAATAATAATTCAGTCAGTTAAAGCCAGACATCTTGCCAAAATAATAGCGATTCAAAGAAAGACTTAAATACTATGTATATGAATATTTCATTGTTTTTAATTCCTTTACATCAGGCTCTAGAGGCCAGTCGGGATTACTGATCTTCCAAACCTAGCCATTCCGTCTCAGCATGTAATTTGTTAGGAAGTAATACTGTTTTCAAACTTGTGATACAGCTACAATGTATATTTATACATTGAATCGCAAGAAGATGATCTCAGGAATGTTGTATTCCTTGCCACCTTATCAGCCAAAGGTGATGAGATTGCACTCGGATAATCCAGCAACAATATGAAAGCTAAGCTATGTGTAATATCTATAATAATGTGAAGCTGTGCAGGTTTCAGTAGGGCCTGTTCCACATTAATAAAAGGACATGGGTCCATGGGCCGACTACTGTTTTATCTAGTATGACCTCACCAGGTTCACTGACGTTTGCTAAGCTGTTCCCATTGTCATTGTGACTAACTGGTAACATAGTACAATAGAACTTCGATTATCCTAACTAATTGGGACTGAAAGGTGTTCGGATAATCAAAAATTTGAATAATCTAATTTACATGCAAAATAACAAATGAAAACTTTTTTTCTTTACACAGTTTTAGTTTTCGTGAACTATGCTTGATTGTTTAAGATGGCTGAAAACAAAAATTTGAACGAAATGACTCCTGGAACATAAATCGTGCAGAATCAATGCTTATGCCTTCTCTAAAAAAAGGCAAATTTCTGAATATTTTGCAAGTATGGGCGTTCGGGTAATCAAGGTGTTTGGATAATTGGGGTTTGGATAATCGAGGTTTTACTGTAAATAATTCACAAATTTTCATTAACATTCTATTGTTTTGATAGTCTGTAGTCATGAAACTGGTTTCCAGAGAAATCTAACCATTTTCGTCCAGGTAACGATGGCAAGTATTTCTCATCTCATCTCTGGGTCAGTCAAAGAAAACTGTCTAGTGAAACTAACCTGTCTCAAATAGTTCTCCACTTTATGATTCATGACATTTGTGTAAATTGATGTGTTTTTATTTGTAGGTGAACCAGAGTTTTACCCAGTTGTGACACACACTGCAGTCGTAACGGACAGTCATTTGACAAGGTAATTGGTGTTTCACCTACAGTTTTGCTTGATAGCCGAGAGGTGAGAGTGTGTCCAACAGGCATGCTCCATTACGACAAGGGCTACGGGCATGGAAACCTGGGTACCTAAAGATGTCATGGTGTATTTAGGCATCATATTATAAGCAGCCTGTACTTGTTTGATTTGATTTCTCCTGAAGATTTGAGCAACATCCTTAGGGAAATTGAGATCCTCCTGAAGATGGGTGAGAAACTTTCAGGTTTAAGTTTGAAAAATCTTCAAAATTCTGTATAACCCTTCAAATTAGAGCTACATAGAATTTTTGGAATTGTTCAATTTTTACTATGAAGTTAAAATTTGTGGTACAGGTCATTTTATGTTTATTCTGTGGCACGTGGTTAATGTTCTGACTCTCAACGACCGAGAATTATTGCTGTGAACTGGAAAATAAATAAAAAGCAAGATCCTTGTGTACAAAGAATGGCACAAAATATAATATACACAAAATAAATGATGGATTGGACTTGCTTCTTCGTGTTTTCATGGAAATTTTGAAGTTGGTTATTGTTTCAGTTGTCTCTAGGAAACAGCGATGGCAGTATACCGAAAGAGCTCGGTAATTAATGTATATCGGGACTTCTCAACAAGTACAAGAAATATCCTACAGTATAGTGTTGGAGTAGGTTCATTTTAGGTCCACACGTGTGAAACAAAAGGGATGGTGGTTTAAGCTTGGACGAACTACTTATGGACATTTTACCTAGCATAGTCGCCATGGAAAGCGCGTCTGCCAAAAACTGTTCCGAGACTGCTGCCTGCGCCACTAACTGGCTCGGTTGATTGGGCTTAAATCAATCTAGTATCCCTTTTCAACGATTTACTACCAGAGGGTGCTGTCAGCAAGTATTTAGTATTACTAAAACAAAATGAAAATGATAAGAATACTAAATTAATCGCTTAAAAACTGAGAAGTGCGGCTATGGCTCACATCCTTGTAACGAACTAAATACGGTTTGAATCGAACACAGAAAATGTTCTTCAGCTTCAGATGTGGCCCTTGCGCAAGTATTTCTTCAATTTCCGAAGGTAACATCGCTATTAGCATGGCTACCATGGTGACGATGTTGCCATGTTTGATTTTAACGTTTCATCTTTCGTTCGATGTTTAGGCCTACAAGTTCAACGTTGGTTTTCCCGTTTAACTCTCGGCCCCAAAAACTTTGGATAGCGCTGCAATCGCAGCTGCAGAAGTTCGGAACACTAGCGAGCTTACAGGTATCATCCATTAAGTAGTTCGTCTAAGGTTTAAGGTTCTTAATATAGATAGGCAGTCCTGACATCTAAAGACTAAAGGAGTTAAGGTGTGAACTAAAGCCAAAGATGAACCAAAGCCAAAAAACTGTCAGTCCATTAAGATCCCGAGGCTAGTGTAGAGTGGTGGAGCCACCTTAGTCTGCTACTAGGTATAGAGGCCACCTTGTTACCAGTGATCTTGCATAATCATGATACATAATTAGTGACACTGACATACAAGTATAGCACAAATATAATGCAGATATAAAACACACTTAGTCTGACATTCTAAAAAGTTACAACTAGTGGTAATTTGGACCTAAACTGTACCAATAAGAGTAGGATTTGGGCACCCTAGAATGGATTCTGTAGTCCATCATACTAATGTTGTATCACTCAGTAGGCAATAGATTGCTAAATGATATTATCTCGGAAAATCTCCCTCACTGAGCGCCAAATAATATGGTACTTAGGTGGTCGATTGATAATAGACAGTGATTTGTAGGCCAGAATGGTTGCTTAGTGGTAGTAATGGGGTATTGTAATTTTCTTTATTGGTAGGGCGGAACTGAAACGACGTAAACACTTGACTAAGTTGAAGATAACCCTAAGAATTTTACTGAATTGGAAAGAAGCCTGTACAACTCAACCGAGGTTTGTACCTTTCTGTACTATTAACATTTTGAGATTTTTTTCTCGGTCTAGCTTACTGCACGTGTTGAATTTCTCACTTATTTCCTTTTTAACAGGTTTGTTAGTCCTGATTTTGTGGTAAAATTTGGACAAATCTTTAATTTACAAGTCCTGAAGAGGCCAGATGTAATACTAATTCAGGTAAAGATGTTGACCTAATTGCATCCTTACTGTATAATTCTTTGAAATCTGTAAACTACTTTTGTTTTAATAAAGTACAGTAACTCACTTGATTTTTTGTGCAAACTTGGTGCGAAAAAGTTCGAAGTGGTAATTTGGGAGCATGTGTAAGAAATTTGTTTCCACTTAGTTATTTAGAACGAATGTTTCTTACTATCTGCAAAATATTAACTTTCAGGAGACATCTTAGATTGCTTAATTTATGCTTTTCAATGCCTGAAATAAATTAATTTGAATTTATTACCATGTTCTAGTCTAATGTAGGGGTGTTGCGTTCACATTCAATATAATGTAGATATATTAGCCAGAGTATTCACATAGCTTTGGGCATGGGTGTAGGTAACACTGTGCTGTTAATGCTTTTTTGTTGCTAGAATATTTATCTGCATTTTCAAGATTGAAAAAAAAGCCCAAGTCAAGAATTTACTGCCTCCGGTTTGTTTTCTGACTGATCTCAACTTCTCATCATAAAACTCCTTGTGATTTGCACCCGTCTTGCCATTAAGTGCAGGAATTGCAACTTTAATGACGAAAAATGTGAACTTTGTTTACTTCATGATGATGTGGTAGTGGAAAAAGTGCTTACCTGGAGACACTCCGATCAACGTAGGGTGCAAAATTCGTTCCACTTAGCTGGATTCACAATCTCCTGCTTTTAACAAGTCTAAATTCAGTTTAGATTTAAGACTTGATGAAATGAGTGTGGATGCTGAAATGCTGATTGTTATCCTGTCGGAAGAAACTATAGCAAAATCTTATCAATCCCTTTCCCATAGCAGACGATGCTCCATCGTCGTCGCCGGATGATTCTTTGCCGTCAGGAGATCGGTCGACGCTATCTCCAAGCAACCTGGCATGGGGGTCGTATAGGCGGAAAAACCCGCTGTGTTACACGTAAATGTAAAAATGGATGTAATGCGAGCTGGATTTTCTGCTAGCATCAATTCCTAACTTGACTCGAAATTTAATGCCTTTGAAACAGAAATTCTTCAAGTTTGCAGCTACTCTTTCAGCTGAAAAATCGAAGTCAGGAATTGGGGCTGAGTTGCAACCGACAACGCCATCCATCAACGGGTGCAGAAAGCAAAGCGAGGATGCAATAACGCAACAGTAAAGAGCCACAACGCTGTTCCCGTAGCGACTCTCAGCCAACCCTCATCGGAGAAGTTCGCTGAAAGTAAAGTGAAAGTGAAAAAATCGTGCAAAGAAAAGTGGAATTCAAACTGATGACACTGTCATAAAAAGGCATGATCGTATGATTCGCCCCTGTAATACGCTCTCGAAGGAAGTGAACCAAGGACTAAATAAAGAACATTCTCCATGACAACACTGTCTTGTTGTCGGAGGAGTTTGGGCAGCGCCCTATTCTCGAAAGTCCATTCAGTGGGGCGTTGAAAGAGAGCAAACAAGTCTCTCGTCAAACGGACATGGAGAGAGCCGGAGACATGGACAAGACGGTGTAAAAACTATACAAAATTCTGTACACAGTGGAAACGCCTTAAAGTCCTTAACACACAGCCCCCTAAGTATGCTCGAAAGACAAGCCCGTCTTGTCCAGTCCTAAGTATTCGCACGGCCAGTGATGAAAAGGCAAGTACAAGTCAACAAAATTAAGACATTGACATTGATATTCCTTCTAGAGCTGAATTACAACGTAAACGGGAAAAACTTCAGCAACAAATGAAGCGGTATTTTCCGTTTGAGACTGGTGGAAATAAAAATGTTGAAGAAAGAAAGTCTAACGAAGACTACGTTAAGTCGCAGTGACACTAAAGATGCTGCTAGCATGGACTCTATCTTTCCCAACTCCGATGACGCACGCGCCGATCGTCAAATAGACGATTTTGCATCTAATTGCGAAGAAAATTCACTAAAATTAAACAGAAATAAAGAAGGAGCATGACGCTGAGGCCCGTAGATGAAATAACGCAAACATGGAGAAAAACAATGAAAAGTCACAAGAATGGAGAGAACATCAACGCTATGTCAATGAAACATCCAAAAGCCAACTCAACGAGAAACAAATATGCTACGATGCATGATCGCATAGACGCAATAATGCAGAGCCGCTAAGACGCAGTGACACAGAGCCACTTCGACGCAAAGACACCGTGATGCTGGCAAATATAGTCGCCGCGACGCATAGACGCCGTACAGAAGTTTTTGATGAGGACCGAAACCCCCAAAAGAGCCAAACATTTTCGCTCACAAGAATCTGAAGGGAGTTACGTCGACACACTTCCGTCAAAAAGATGTAAGGTTAATTTTGATGAATATGAAAATGAATCAATCTATGTCATCCAGGATTTTACTGCAGCTTCAACAAGCTTCTAGTACAGGAAGAAGTGTAAGGACACTTATAGGAGTCCTAGTGTTTCCTCAAGAAGCTCTGTTCATGATTTGGATTATAAAAAGACGGAAGTACTAAAACCTCTCGTTGAGGATTACCCTGAGCTGGTAGAAAATCAGACTGCTAAAGACTGCAAACAACTGATTAAAAGAGCGTCTTGCTTTCAAATGACGGCCTTAACTGGGATTCAAGGTTTCTACTGAACATGGTCTTTAGGAAATGCAATGCAGTGCTTAATCGGCCATCAACACCCCTACAGACATTCTGGGAAAACTTATGCCAATTCACAATCTGTCAAGTTGTTCAACGGTCAACTGCTTGAACTTCCCCCTTAGATTCGTGACAAAAGCCAAAGCTCCTCTTTCTCCTAAAACGACCCTAGGAGCTTCCAAGAAGAAACTTAAGCAAGTACGAACGGTTCATTCCGAAACTGCTAAGGACAG
Source organism: Lithobius niger (assembly GCA_023313725.1). Classification (NCBI taxonomy): domain Eukaryota; kingdom Metazoa; phylum Arthropoda; class Chilopoda; order Lithobiomorpha; family Lithobiidae; genus Lithobius; species Lithobius niger. Next base: position 4,491 of record JAHWFP010208270.1, on the reverse strand, counting down.
AATTTTGGATTCTCCTATCATCAAGATCAGAAACGAGCAAACAGAAAGTTACTGAGTAATGCGAAGAACATTCCCCAATCGCCATTTCCCAGCAATGCCTCTTCTCAACTTAATGGAAGGGGCTATGTATCTTTCAGAAGAGGAAGGGGATCTTCTCGCGGGAGAGTTAGGAGACCTTTCTCCCGTTATTGATCACAGGCTCATCCAACCTTTCCCCATTCCCCAACAGGTGGGGGAAGGTTAAAACATGACGGGGTGGAAAAGAATCACAAGGGACAACTTCGTACTCTCTGTAATTTCAAACAGATACGTTCCACTATTCTTTCCATTCCTTTACTCTCATTTATCCTCCCCTCTGGATCAAGAACATTCCTTCCGATGCAAGTCTAGAAATGGAGGTTCAAAAGGTTTTTGAATCCCAGCAAGAGTCTTCAGGAAAAGGAGAGGAACAAGAATGATTTTCAATCTTCTGAAACTGAACCATCACATACGAAAAGAGCATTTCAAAATGGAGACGATTACGTGAATTCGGGAGGCTCTTCAGAAAGACTAATACAATACACCATCTCCATCGATCTCGAAGATGCCTACCTGCACATTCCATTGCATCCTTCTGTTTTTCAACTCTTCCACTTCATGTCAAACGGAAAGACGTACTACTTCGAAGTTCTCCCCTTTGGCCTTACCACAGCGCCATACTTATTCACTGCTGTCTTTCATTCGGTAATTTGTCATCTTAACAAGAAGAATATAAGAGCACACGCTTACTTTGACGATTGGCTAATTCGATACAAGTGAAGCGCACAACTTCAAATTGAACTAGAAGAATGCTGCCATCTGTTCTTTGACCTCGCACTGGTAATAAACCATTTCAAAGCCAGGCTGATTCCAGCAATGACAATTATCTTTCTTGATTAAACATGACAGAAAGCCAACGGCTCAACAAGAATTAAATAAATACAGATGCAAACCTATTTGCGTTGGCTTTTGGGCTTATATGTCAGACTGCCTGAGCGGGGAATCGAACCCACCACCTTTGAAACCAAAGGCTGAGGTCCTACCGCTGAGCCATACTGACACGGTATTTGGTTTCAAAGGTCTTGGGTCGATTCCCCGCTCAGGCTGTCTTACATATAAGTCCAAAAGGCAACTTAAATAGGTTCGTATCTGTATTCATCTTTCTAGTAGAAGCAGAATTCGACCTCCACAACTTCCTAGAGTGGCCCTCTCCAGACAGAATCTTGAAAGTCAAGAATTCCTTGGGACATGTTCAAATGAAAACGAAGGTATCAGCTCTAAAACTAGCATCACATGTTGGACTTGTAGACTCCTGCGCAAAACTCATTCCTCAGCATCAGTGGAAAGCAAAACCAATCCACCGTTTTTGGAAAGAAGAATAGTTTCCAAAAATACTTCTTGGGAAAATTGTTTTCCCCTTCATCATTTCACTCACGACGATATCGAATGGTGGAGGAATCCTTCCACTCTTCAACGGGGGTTCCCGTCCATAAACCACCTCTAGATGCCCTACTCTTCACTGACACCTCCACATTGAGCTGGGTAGCCCACTTAAGAAGGCCTCCAAATGTCAAGAAAATGGTAAGGAGAAAAAGCACTGCTCCACATAAATGTCCTCGAACTTCGAGCCATTCCCCTCGCAATCAAGTCGTGGAAGTCTCTTCGTCAAGGGAAAGTGATAGCAGTGATGTCGGACAACACGACTGCAGTGTCCTACGTGAAGAGAGGAGGAGGGACGCACTCCCAGTCCCCAATGAAAAAAACATCAAGACTCTTCGAAACCTGCAATGCCCTAATCTTAACGCTTCATTCCTGACTCATTGCGGGGAAGGTAAATGTGTGGGCAGACAAACTGCCAAGAGGAATCAAGTCCCAACAATGGAGAGGAAACTCGACGCCTGCATTTGTTGACCCCTATTCTTCAAGTAGGGGATGCCATTCGTTGACCTGTTTGCTATGAAATTCTACAACCAACTTCAGAACTTCGTATCCCCATTTCCCGACACAATGTCTTGGGCAACGGACGCCCTCACCATCTTATAGAACGGGACATTTGCATACGCATTTCCTCTGTTTTCTCTTCTTCTACCAGTCTTGATGAAGGTCCGAGAATTCCAAAGGAGTTACGTCATAGTGGCTCCGATGTGGCTAGCAGTATCGTGGTTCATAGACCTTATTGAGATGAAGGCAGACCCCATCCCTCTCACGGAACTCTTCCCAACTCAACACCAAGGAAAGGCAGTCCTTTCCAAACCTGATATTCTTCATCCTCACAGTGAACTTCAACCAACAACTTAAAGCAGGATGGATTCTCGTCTCCAGTATCAAGAAGACTACACTCTGTCACAGACCTTCAACAATAAAAATTTACAAAACAAAATGGAAAAATGGCATGGCTGGTGCATAGCTTAGGATTCAGGTCCGTGCAATCCCTCGGAAACGCTTTTTGGAACATCTTTTTGAGAAAGGATTCTCCCCGACGGTCATCAAAGGTTATATAGGTCTGCTCTCGACTCTGTGATCTCCTGTTTTGGAAACAACCCATTCTTGACAGCAAAACTATTTCTGGACTGATGCTGACGTTTGACAACAATCAACCAAAGACTCGTCATCTCATCCCAAGGAGGAATCTTCCCCTCTAAAAAGACTACCGCACCCACCCTACGAACCATTGCACTCCTCGCTACTCGCCTTTCTCAAAAGACGGCATTGCTCTTGGCCCTTGCTGTTGCTGCAAGACGGAGAGAAATAGCAGCCTTCTCCAGAGAAGATGACCATCTCCAATTTTTCTAAGGATGGACTTTGGTTACTCTTTCTTTCCCATCCCATTTCAGAGCAAAAAATTCAAAACCAAATTTAACCTGAACACCAGTCACATTGAAAGTCTTGGGTAGGTGGGAGTGCTCGAGCAAAGGTCACATTTTAGTCCTTGTAGCTCTAGCGAATCTGCCCATAGGGCACTCAGTCGCTCTGAGTAATTTAAGTTTGAGAGACCCCTCCGTTGATGAAGGTCCGACCCCTACGTTGATGAAGGTTATCAATGTTCCCCACAAGGTGTGGGAACCACACTGGGGATGCATTATATTGAATGTGAGTGCAGCGCCCCTAGTGGGGGCTAAGCTAGACTAAATTACAACATGGTAATAAATTAAATTAATTTATTTTGGTATCGAAAAGTTTAAAATAAGCAATTTTAGGACTTATAGTAAAGGTAGCTATTTTTGGGATAGTAACAACTAATTTTAAGCAGTGTTAAAATTTTCGTATTCAGAGTCCTATGCTTCTACTACATTCGTTTTGAAATGAAAATTGCACATTACGGTGTTCACATTGTAAAGTTTATCATTACCATGAGTCTATGAAAATGATGAGTTTTCAACTCTATCAGATTCAGTTTACTCTAGCCTGTGATCAAAAACCCCGTACTGTACGGATGCGACACCTGTTGCCAGATCCCTGAAATAAATTTAATTCGTCTCGAAAACCGAAACCGAAATCGAAACTTTGATCGCGCGAGCAACTCTTAATCCGGAAACACAGTTAAGTGCGGAGCTGTTTCCTTCCTTGACTGAAGCTCGCCCTTGTATCCGACACTTGAATCAGATGTTTCTACCCAAGGCCCGCTGAGATAGTAGCTGCGCAGCGCTACTGATTAATTGCTAAGCCAAACTACAAAAAAAAAAATTGTTTCTGTTTATAATTACGACTTTTTTTCTTCTGTGCGAACATGTATCTTCCTTGAGCATATTCTGTAGCCAAATTCAATCTGTGATTGGCGAGAAGTAATTATGTCTTTGAAAATGGGAACAATGTGAACGATTTAAGACCTTCTCGATGAGGGGGGGGGGGGGGG
>JAHWFP010208268.1:155-10274 GCA_023313725.1 Lithobius niger | reverse complement strand
GAAAGCAAGCCCCAATATTTTACTGAGCCATGCGAAAGTCCTGGAAAACGCATTTTCAAAATATTTAATTAGAAAAAATGAATGTAAGGTGTTTACACTTGCTGCTGGTGCTCGAGAGGGTTCAATCGATTCGGCGATTGTTGGACCATTACCCTGCCACATTACCGTAGGACTAATTACCAACAAAGCATACAGCGGAGACTTTTTAGCCAACCCGTTTAATTTCCAGCATTTCGACCTAAATCACATCGCTTTGTGCGTCGATGGTCGAACAGTACCGAATCACCCCTTTACGCCGGACTTCACAAACAATTTATACACCCGTGACTACCTCTCTCTTTATACTGCTACAGGCAAGCACCAAAAAGACGAAGGTTTGGATCTGACTTACGAAGATTATAAAGCAGGCTACATGCTCCATTGTTTTGATTTAACCCCAGAACAATGTCCGACTGGAAGTCACTTGAGTCTGTCTAAACAGGGCTCAATTCGTGTAGAATTGAAATTCTCTACTGCGCTGGCAAACCCAATAAATGTTATTCTCTATTGCTCTTATCAGACTATTGCCGAGATCGACAAAAACCGTTCAGTTGTAATGGATTTGTAGCTTCACCATGGATACATTAAAACTACGAACACTGGCTATGTCAGATCCTAAAATTGCAAAACTGTTTGTGAATGTATACCCATGTGACCTTTTACCACGTTCCAAAGTGCGTCAACCCTGTGTTTTCATCATCAACAAAGACAAATCTGATTCCGAAGGATCTCACTGGGTGGCTGCTTCTATCAACCCCTACACTCAAGACTGTGTTTATTTCGATTCTTATGGTCAGAAACCAAACAATGCCCACATTTCTGCTTTTTTAGCGAACAATGGTAAAAACTGCGAGTTTAACACTTCAAATATTCAGTCGCCTTGCTCAAATGTATGTGGTGCTTATACATTATTTTTTTGCTATAATATTGCACGTGGACGTACACTGAACTTTATGCTTAAGAACTTTGATCCTCGAACAAAGACTGCAAACGACCGTAAGGTCTTAAAATTTGTTCGAAACGTTTTCAAACACACATTTGGTGAAATTAGAAGCGACTCTCAATGTTATAGTCAAATGTCTAAACCATTATTCACGTACAAATTTTGAAATACTGTACTCTTTGTATCTATTTTATATGTGCATGCAATAAAACATGAGAAATGATACTTTTTAAAACTTTATTCCATTAAGACACATATTACACACACTATTTCTACTTTTTTTTGGTTCCAATAGAAAATAAAAAAAAAAGTTAAGTGATGCTAGATATTATTTAAACTACTTAAAAATACGTAAAATTCAACTACAAAGATATACAACGATTAAAAAGTAAAATGTTATGGATATTAGTAAAGCTATTTACAATAAGAAAAATGACTAGCCTATTCCTATTATTCATAATATTATAATCATAACTAATTTACTAAAGAGGAATAGTTACACGACAACACAGCACAACACAAAATCGTTAAAACAGACACTATTTCTAATTTTTTTTGGTTCCAATACATAGTAAAAAAGTGAATTAATATTATTATTATTAGTATTATTATTTAAGGTATTTAAAAATGACTACAGTGTTATATAGTTAAAAATGGATACTTACACTCATCTTTCTACGAATTAAGCACACAACACATCACAACACACACACAGTAGAAAAATGTTATTGTCACTTGTAAATATTGCATTTTTTTTTCTTCACAGGTAAAAACTGTCCCTTAAACATCTTCCATTTTTTCTTCGCAGATGAAAATACGTTCGTTGATTTCTCCTGCATGTTTGACCAGTTCCTTCCAAGCATCCAAATTTAAATGGATTCCTTTCAAAGGGTTCAAATGTTCATTTAGTCCTGTAGAATGAAACTGAAGTAGGCTTACTTGTACGACGTTATCGGCATTGTAGTGACGACCGATGCAGACACGTTTCTGACCAGTCAAAGGATGTCGGTGTTGCAAAACATCGCCAGGCAGTCGTGTGGGGTAACTCGTGGGATTGGCAATTTCTTCAGGAATCGTTTCATTAACTTTTGGTAGGCGGTTTTTAACACATTGGTCGATAGCGTCTTCGATGAGTGCCAACATGCGTGGATGATGTAACATTACCCAGTCGTCATAAGCAAGATTTAATCCGACCCTCGAAGGTAGCCATTTTAATTCCACCTGGCTGAAAGTGAAAACTCTAACACAGATGTAAACGTCGTCTTTGTAGGGTTTAACTTGCACAAAAAGTCCGGAACGATTCAGCACCAAAAAGTCTTTAGGATTGGGTTGGAAGATGGCAGTCTGGGACACCGAAAACAAATCTTGAGGGCGACGTTTCACATCGATAAGGCTACGCACTTCTTCTAGAGCCAAACCTCGTTTCGATGCCTTTTTTTTCTTCTTTGGCGCCTGTTCTAGTAACGCATTGTATGGGCGCTTAAGTTTTTCGCTGGAAAGCCAGGGTGTAGTGTCACGGTTCTCGTCGGGTGTTTCGGCGCTAACTTTCCCAGAAGCGGGTATTGGTTCTTCTTCATTAGAAGGTGTAGGTTCTGTTGTCACCTCCGTCACACTCGAGGAAAGATCAATAACTTCTTGAGAGTTATCCATTAAGTCTGCAGGATTAGCACGAATAGTTTTGTTCAAGAAGTCAGCTTCGCTATACGTGTGGGTTAATTCCTGCTGAAGAATATGAGGTGAAGGAGGTTCAGAACTATCAATCTCCTGTCCATCTTCTATGTCGTCTTCGAATAATGTTTGAGAATAGGGGTGCGTCTCCGAACTATCCATTATACGCTTGAAAATGAGGTTTAGGAGCGCGAGTGAAGCACAACCAGTCAGTTCCACGAGGCGTATACGAGTACGTTACTCATTTCAGTTCGAAACAGTTGCCAAATTTTAAATCGTCTCTCTCATTGGTCGAACTCATCACGCTATGGGAAGAGTTGGCGTCCTTTTACAGGCACACGATTGGACGGTTCGTTTAAAGAGAAACAAAACGTCATCCTTTGTCAACGGTTACTATGAAGAGCACGCGATTGTACAAGTTATGACGTTTGTTGATTTTCTTTGCCAATTGATTAATTAACAAATATTAATTTAAATATTGAATTACGCTGAAGACGCCATTCGACAGGTAGGATATTGCATCTTTTGACACCTAACAACTTTTTTAAATCCGAGGTTTATTGTGGGTTCTAAAACGTAAGGTCTCTGAGGTACACCGAAATTATAACAGCTATTAGTAGGTGGGTTGAGTTGAAGCAAGGCGCCGTTACGCAGTTTGATCGTAAAGCTTTGGTTTTCCACGTAACCTTTGTTACGAAAAGTAAAGTCCCGTTCTGCGCCGAAAGTTAGATATGCTGTAATAGATTCCGAAGCTGAAATTGTATGATCTTCGGTGCAAAAACTCATACAGTCCGTCCCGTCTTGAAAACGGTTAACGACGACCAAATTATACTCTTCTTGAGTAATCTTGTTCACGTAGTCTCTCAGTGCACGGAGGGTAGGTGTCCAAGGGAGGGCTTTCAAACGAAAACCAGAGTATTTGTAACGCAAGTTTTCATCATCCCCGAAACAGCCATGTTTTCGCTTTATGTTAAAATGTGTACCGAAGAAGTCCAAATATTGCTCTTGTAAATACTGTATTTCTCTTTCTAACTTAAAAAATATCATGCAGGAAAGAGATTCGGTTAAAATCGGATTGTATACACGTATTTTTAAGCCAGGTAGATGGCCATAGAAATCAGCTGGAATAATTTTTGGTTCGATTTCGCAGGCTTTGATTTTTTGAACTAGAATATCTACATCTTGATTCGTGTCACTTTCAGGATTAGCGCTCTCTAAGCTATCTGGGAGTTCTTTTTCAGCCATGCCAATTCATCCAAGACAAGCAGCGAAATGAACGATCGAGAACAGGTGCCCTGGCGACGTGTATCAGCATGTCAGCACGAGCATTAACAGTTAGTACTCACAAATTTTAATCGTTTTTCCGAGGGAGGGATAGAATATATAAGTTAATCGATACCCGAGCGTGGGAATGTATGAAATGGAGTTTTGGACGTTAGCCGCTGTATTCATCACGTAATCACGCATGCTCAGTTTCAATTAGAATGGGACATGAGCCCAAACGGGAAAAAGTTGAAGCACCCAGTTCAAATATTCATTCGTACGTTTGTCTTTTGGCGTTGTCACTATGTGTATCGTGAAAAAGATTAAGCGGTGTAGGCCTACTCCTGACGAATACAACTCGTATTATTATCCAGAACCTGACGATTCGGACGCTACGGAATTATGCGTGACCGATTTAGAAGATTTGGTAAGTGAAGAAGAAAGGCAGGTAGTAACAGATTTGAATAAGCGCCGGGGCTAGGGGTTTTGGGTTAGGGGGGATGTGTAGGGGGTTTTATTACTAATATTTTGAGGTGTAACTCGAGGGGGTTTGGTTGTATCTTAAGATCGTTATCGAATGTCTTGTAGTTGAAGATAGCGTCCCCCGCACGTTGGTAATAATCCTCAGTAAGTACAAAAAAAAAAAAGGTCCTTTTAAGGACCACCACATTTTACAAATAGAGAATCAAATGTTCCTGTTTCTACGCTGCGAGCACGATGCAATGTGCGTTAATAAAAACTTTTAATTATTTATTTTTGAGGCCTCAACTAGTGCCATGCACATCAGCGAGCAGCTCCGCGCTCTATCGATCGGTTGGGCGAGGGAAGGAAAGCGGCGGGCAGGCGCGCGGGAAACGAAGGAGAGACACGGTCACGGCGGCTGAGCACGACGACCAGCGAGCGCCGGGCAGGGGACGAACTGGCAGCTGTGAATGCGGAGCGTGACAAAGAGAAAGGGAACGAGGGATAACGATACTGACTGCCACAAACAACGCATCGACCCAGAGTAGCGCGGAGAGGACGAATCGATAGCACGCCCACCCACCCTCTACTCTTTCCAGCTAATTAAAAAAAATCAATACTCAACGCACCTGCCAACCAACACTCCACGAATCAATACCAACGTGCGGGGGACGCTATCTTCAAATACAAGACATTCGATAACGATCTTAAGATACAACCAAACCCCATCGAGTTACACCTCAAAATATTAGTAATAAAAAACCCTACACATCCCCCATAACCAAAAAACCCTAGCCCCGGCGCTTATTCAAATCTGTTACTACCTGCCCTTCACTACTAACAATCACACGGCAGGCTGAGCTGCATTGAACAATTATACATTTTTAAATTATTAACAGTTGGCCCATCTCTCTCTTTCAGTGAAAAATGATAGCAGCATTCTATGATATTCACTACACTTGAGCGAGCTTCGGAGGAAGCGTAATGCTACACCATGTTTAATTTCTCGTTCTGAGTGGCGACCACGCACGATCCGATCAATTGTTTTACGAATGGCCGTCAACATTCAAGAACCTTTTCAAGGAGAACTTACTTTTTGGTGCCATCTTTATTGACATACAGAAAGCATTCGACGCAATGCGGCAATTAGCAAAGGAAAACTTAAACATTAATGAAAGAAGTTTGGTGTTGGAGAAAAGATATGTCAGACTTGATATACGTTGTTTTTTAGATGACAGAACTTGGCGTGTTAAAATGGATGAAATTTACAGTGAATGCGCAAGCATTAAAGACGGAATGCCACAAGGTTCTGTTTTAGGACCCATTCTTTTCTTAATTTATAACAATAATATAAAAGAACTAGGCAATAATATGAATATTACCCTTTTTGCAGATGACATTTTAATCTTAGTAATAGAAATAACAGGGAAGTTCTATTAAAAAAAACCAAACAGACTTAAAACAGACTTACAATGGTGCATTGAAAACGATGTAGACATCAGTGAAGACAAACTTAAAATAATGTTAATTAATAACAAAAATTAAATAAACTGTAAAGTATATGCGGCTCCACAGAAGTAACTGCAAACAAACTACGTAACGAATTGTGCAAGTTTTGTTGAGAAATCAAACTAACCGATTCAATAAAATATTTAGGCTTAGAAATAGATAAACGAAAATTTGAACAGCAAATAGAAAAATTAATTTAAAAATTAAGAGAAGCTATGACTAAACTGTATTATGTTAAAAATTATTAAGTAAAAAAAAATATTTACGAAGCGTGGTTAAAATCACATTTAATGTATGGCATGGAGGTGTATGGTTTTTTTTTTTGCGGCCGATTTAAACAGGCTTCACAAAATTCAGGACAAAGTAGTCTAAATATTGTTTCAAACTAAATCTCATCAATCTTCTAACGAAATATTGCATGAAATGGAAATTCGCTATATCAACTTAAGAAAAAACTTTACAATATGAAGACTAAAAAGGAATGAATTAGTTCAGAAAATATTCTACCAAACGGAAAAAAAAAAACCTTACTCCCAATTTTAGTAAGATGCAAGTACGGCACAAAAACACAAGATTATTGTTTGCATAACTTTTTTTTTCTCATTCCAAAAGGTATGAGGGAACTCGAAAAATTTAATGAAATAAAAAGAAAAGATACATTCAAAACTGGTAACGACAAAACGGTACATCATGTATCCATTTATCGTTACCAGTTTTGAAAATTGTGATGTAAGGACGTAACTGCTGCTTACAAGCAGGGCTGCCCAGAGGGGAACAAGTATGGTTTTTGTTCCTAGGCCGGTGCTTCAAGGGGCCCCAGACCACCATCTCAGGATAAAAAATAAAAATGCAAAAAGGGTGTTCGGTTTGTTCAGTTCTTCAGTTGATCAGTTTGTTCACTACTAGACGTCCTACGAAGGGCTCTGCCTGCTGGCCTAATAGCTGACACGAATGCAGACTGATTCAATGAAAAAGCAACAAAAATAAAAAGGGCCATCAGATTGCTGACGGGCCCACAGAAAGATGATAAGGCTCCCAGAAACGTGGAGCCCTAGGCCCCATCGTACTTCTGGGCGGCCCTGCTTAAAAAAAATTAAACTCTTTAATTTATACCTGATAACGTGTGGAAAATATCACTCGTACTGTGATTGCTCCAAGAAAACGACTTCTGGCAAATAGCAGCATACATAAGACCTTGAAATCAGGGAGGAGTTTCATTTCTTCAAACAGCGGATCTCGCCACTCAGTTCTCATGAGAGCTGGTAGTCAATGCCTAATATCGTTGCTTTGGTATGCAAGATTGCGGCAAAGGAGAATGAACTGGCGCAAGGAAGCGAGACCCACAGCTTTTGTTCCAGTTGACCTTGTGCCAGGGGATGGAATACGAAGGGAGGGTTACATCATAGACACTCCCACACCTTCGGATGTGTACGCATATAATTGCTATCTGTACCGTAAATCGCCTATTAAACGCCCATGAGCTGTTAAAAATTAATTTTAAGAGAGGGAGAGGGCCGTAACAAAGTTATAATTCGAATACTTCTGTTCCGAGAGGTGTTTATGCTTAACTCCATCGCGGAAAATACGGCGTTTATGCGATCATTCACGTGTACACGTGATCCGAGGTTCGGTCTAGTATTAGCACAATGTATTTATTCTCATTTGTTCAGGAATTAAGTTTATTAGTTTGCTTTATGTAAGAGCTCTTAAAGTTAATTTTGGTGCAGAAAAACCACGATTTAAGGGGGTGAAACATTGATTTCCTTGAATGTATAAAGCTTTTAGTCAATTTCTAGCAGAAAAATTACGATTTAAGGGGGGTGAAACATTGATTTCCTTGAATGTATAAAGCTTTTAGTCAATTTCTAGCAGAAAAATTACGATTTAAGGGGGTGAAACATTGATTTCCTTGAATGTATAAAGCTTTTAGTCAATTCCTAGCAGAAAAATTACGATTTAAGGGGGTGAAACATTGATTTCCTTGAATGTATAAAGCTTTTAGTCAATTTCTAGCAGAAAAATCTGATCTAAAATGATTTTAAAGCATTTTAGGGGGTGGGCCGTAGCTTTACCAGGACTGTTAATAGGCGATTTACGGTACTAATCCTCTTAAGCTAAACTAATCTGCCCGAGGTCAGACTGAGGAATGTGGGCCTGCTAGGATACTTGTGGTGAAAAAGCTTCCAATCAATGCTGCATTTTATTGAAATCATGACAGCGAATGGAGAATTCTGACTCTAGTTTACAGCAGGAAAGAGGAAACTGTAGGGTTGGTGCAGAGAGTGCCCGGAAATTATCGTGTAAACACTGTGGCCAGTCCGACCCTGATATTAAATACCGTCTGCAGATTTGTAGCATGTAACAGCGATAGTACCTGTACAGATGTAGTAAGGCATGTTACATTTGCTACTTACCTCTACAGGTTTGGTATTAGTAATTCGGAGGTCTGCTCTTGTGGACGAGAAGCTGAGACTGTTGAACGCATAGGCTGCTAAAAACTTGTAATTGGGAATTCAAGGTGCTGCTGCCAGTGCTTGCTTTTATCAACAGGTCATTCCTACCGATTTTCACTTGGGAGAATTACCCGAGGCACTCAACAATAAATCTTTTTTAAACGTATTCCGACACTAACTTTGTAAACAGACTTGTCTTGGATCCGTTTATGTACATTGGCATGCATATGTGTGTACCTGAAGTACCGTTTCACAGGATTTTAACTGCACCCTTTGTTTAAGGTTACATCTGTTCGTGGCTGAGTACCTCCGTAGGAGGGCGTTGGCTCACAGTTTTATGATTTACCGCACATGTAAGCACTTTCTCCATTTTTAGCTTCGGCATTTGTTACCGTCCTGAAATACTGTAGGTTGTCCAGGCTCCGGGTTAATTTTATGTTGTAAAAAAATAGTCTTAGTTTTATCTTTCAATTCAGTTTTTCAACTTTTCTTTGAACTTATTTCACCCATTACATTGTTTTATCTGACTACCAGACGAAGTGGTTTGTTTCCCCCCCCGCCCCCCCCCCCCCCCCATCACCCCTTTTCTTATCAAGGAACAACGGCTTCATGGCTTACGCTGGATAAGCCACCAAAACTATTACAGTACATGTAAATGAACCTGGCCATCACAGATATCAAATAAGGTTTGGTTTAAGCTACAGTCATGTATTATTTTTAATTTTTGTTTTCGTCTCTTTATTAGAGTCGATTTAAGTAAGTAAGTTTATGCATCCACCACAGGTTACAAAATAAGCACAAAAGCAAACACTCATTCCACAAGAGCTGATGCTCGCGTGTGGTTTGAGAGCAGCAGACAAAGAAAAACAATTGTGCTAGCACTTTTACACACAGAATCAAAGGTTAGGCGCCAAAAGAAAAACAACAAATCACATCGACATAAAATTTAAAAAAAAGTGCATCGATAAATATATATATATATATATACGCAATAAATTTATGAAAAGGGGGATAAAAGCAGAATACAAAGAGGAGTGAAATATATAAATCAATCTAAAAAAAAAAACACGAGTAAAGCAAAAACAAACAATTTATAGTCAATATATACTTAATATAGTCAAAATATAGTCAACAATTGGTATCGTTCAAAACCAATTTTGAATTGTTGAATCATGTAATAGGCAAGTAGTCAATATGTATAGTAATAAATTGCAGACCCATAAAAAAAAATAATAAGACACATAAGCTGCACATCAAAATTGGAAGAAAGGTGAAAGCACGTTCAGCTTACAATGAATGCTAAACATGCTTTCAAGACAATTTCTGTCCAGGTTAATCAACCACCCAAACAGATGTTTCTGAAACGTGTGCTGATTATTAATTTCTTTAATGTTAACAGGCAGGTTATTGTGAAATTTGCTACCAATGTATAACTTACATTTGTGTAGTCGTTCTTTAGAGACTTTTGATTGCATAACGTAAAACAGTGATTCATTCCTAGTGTGGTAATTCGTTATAACCTGGCAGAAAATTTCACAATAACCTGCCTGTTATGCGAACGGTTTGTGTCTGTCTGTCTGTCTGTGTGTGTGTTTGCGAAATAACGTTTAAACAAATTATCCGATTTTTGTCAAATTTTGCATACAGATTGCATGTTACATTTCCAGATCTAAGTTCGACAATGGGTCGAGTCAGAGAAGAATCAAAAATTGTCTTTCGTAGCAAAGGTGTCGAGAGTTCGTCTGGGGAATCCTCCACTAGAAACAATCAAAAATTGTCTTT
>JAHWFP010208233.1:32403-94819 GCA_023313725.1 Lithobius niger | reverse complement strand
AGCCATACTGACATGTAAATAGATTTGCTTCCGTATTTTTTTAACCAATCTCGAGCTCATTGGTTTTCCGTCCCGTTTAAACTATCAGAAACGGCCTACTATTGGAGACCAGTTTATTAGGCAAAATTGTCCGTGTCATCGTATAGCGGTTATGTGAAGGCAAACTAAGCAGTGCTACATAAAAATATAAACAACGTTTCGAAAATTATCAATTTTCGTCTTCAGGTTATCAATAAAATTAAAGCATGGCAAAAGTCACTAAGTCAACCTATATATCCACCCAAACCCAAAACTGGTAGAAAAATCCGCCAAGTTTCCAAAAACGGTCGGCCATTGAAGGTAGAGATATCATTCCACCAGGGAAAGGCGCCAAGGTTAATCCTATTATCCAAGTTAATCGCTCATACTAATAGTTCGAAAGTTAAATGAAAACTAGAAGATTGCTACTAGCGGTAGCAATCTTCAAGTTTTCATTTAACGCCCAAAGTATTATTCGGTGCGATTAACTTGGCTAATAGGATTAACCTTGGCGGTCTTTCCCTGGTGGAATGATATCACTACCTTCAAGGGCCGACCGTTTTTGGAAACTTGGCGGGTTTTTCTACCAGTTTTGGTTTTGGGTGGATATCACAACTTTCATAGGACTGTGAACGTACATAAGATTACACCGTCTGTTTAGGATGCTTCAATCTCATTTTTGCACACACTGACTAACAATCGCTGATTTCGTTCGCTTCGCTCACTCAATCAGCTTCTCCCCTTCAGTTGTTTTGTTTATCTCTGCAACTTTCCCTTAATTTTTCAAGATTTCGTTCACAGTAAGTCATGCAGAAACCCCCGAAGGTCGCTGTTGCTAAAACAGCAGAACGCGAATCATTTTTTGGGGGGGTTATTAACAAAAAAAACCATTAGCTCGTGTATGCTCGTATTGTTGCGTAACCATCATCTAACGTGCATCCCTTTATTGTTATGCAATCCACGGCAACGTTAATGTTTCTTTATTTTGTCCTTCGTTACAGTTCAGTTTTTAGTTCGTCCAGGCTTTTACAATAAATCTAAGGACCAGTCCTGATTGTTCAAGCCATTGTTGCTTAAAATCTTTCGTTGCAACTTGGAAAAGAAACGAAATTTAAATTGGCCGGTGGCAAATTTCAAAAGCCTCCCACGCATTTGTCCTGACCCCTACAACCCCCAAACCAACAAAAGGACCATCCTCAGATCACCATGCATCCGTGTGCAAAACTTCAGGTACGTAGCCCTTCGCAATTTTGCGCTAGCCATGAGCAAAAAGTCTATGGGATTTAACATGGGAAAGATCTTCATTAGCTAGTCAGCTAGCTACTAGCTAGACAGTACCACAAAAACAACGTTATTGACGCATCTTTTTCTCTATGATTGGTGGACACTCATCCTTGAAATTTTTGTTTTTCTTAATCTCTGACCCTTTCCCCTTACACTTTCCACAATTTGAAACATTTCTGTCGCATTGGGATTTATCCTCAACATGCCAAAATATGCTTTCATTTGCTTACAGTTAACAGACACATGTCTGCTAGTGAGCCGCCTTTTTATCATTAACAATCAATTTTTAACAATCGGATGTCTACAATGGGATGATCTACTGTTACTTGGCAGCGACACACTAGCGTGTGTCTAGATTAAAACATAAAACAGACATTTAAAACGGATAAAAACCACCAATTTCTCCCCTCAAAAGCGGCAGAAATGGCAGCCGAAAAGCAACGACCCACCTGCTCCGTTTGATGCCACGTAGCGGGGCAGATAACCCGGTTTGGGTTCGGCTTCCTTCAGTAAAATCAACAACAATAGGCTCTGTAGAAATCTGGCCACTGTTTTACATCAGGCCATTACTGGAAACACATCATTATTGAAACAAAGCCATTAGAGAGACCCTGTCATTATTAGAGACCTGGCCGCTACCTATTAGAAACATATGGAAACCGAACATTATGGCCGTTATCGGAAATCTGGCCCTTATTCAACCTTTCGCAGTATCGGTATCACAAAATTCCTTCGGTGAAACTTAAACAAGCTGTGGCAGCAACTACCTAGTCGGAAGCGGTCTTTTGTATACTTTCGGTTCCTCTTCTGCGTCATACTTCCGGATTTTTTTGTTTCATTTTACCTATTTTTTGAAGCGGAATCTAATGGTGAAAACCATTATTTTGTTTCTACATGGTACCATATTCCATAAATGATGAGCTCAATTGTCGGCCAATTCCGACAGCTGGTTGGCTGCTTCCGCGTCATACTTTTGTTTTTTTCTTATTCGTTCTAAGTAATTTTTGGATGTTGAATCTAGTGGCGAAAAGAGTTTGTTTCTACCTGGTACCGTTCCGGAGTTGAAAATGTCCACGGACGAACGGATAAAGTTGTTGCTGTAGTCATCCCAGCTTTCGCTGTACTGAAAACTAAAATTTGACAATTAATTAGTTCTGGAGATCACATTTAGGGCGCGTTTATATAACGACTCGTATTTGCCTTCTCGCAGCTAGAAGCTAGAAATCACCTGAAATTCCAACATGGCGGCGGTTTTAGATCTCCCACCTCGCAACGAAAACAGCCAATAATGTGAGTTCGGATGCGACTGGGAAAATTGTTTCGTTATGAGGAATTCTTTACCTTATTGGCACAGATTATGAGACTGCAATCATTTACTCAAACGACGTCGGATTTACCTAATCCAGGTAGCGTTGTTACTAAGGCAACGATACCTTTGCCATCGCGATTAGATTCTCGCTTCGAGAATGCAAAGGCGAGTCGCTGCGTAAACGTGCCCTTACTCGGCTAAGCGGGCCATGCTATCACGCATTAGTTTATAACGTTAAATAAATACAGATGCAAACCTATTTACGTTGTCCTTTGGACTTATAGGTCAAACCGCCCGAGCGGGGAATTGAACCCTAGACCTATGAAACCAAAGGCCGAGGTCCTACCGCTGAGCCATACTGACAGTGTAAGTATGGCCTATCAGTGTAAGGCCGTGTAAGTACGGCTCAGCGGTAGGACCTCGGCCTTTGGTTTCAGGTCGTGGGTTCAATTCCCTGCTCAGGTAGTCTGACTTATAAGTCCAAAAGGCATCGTAAATAGGTTTGAATCTGTATTTATTTAATTTATAACGAAGCAAGCGAATGAAACAACACCGAACTTTATGAAGGCTTCTGGATAACTCTGTAAAAACTCAAGATTTCCTGTAGAAATGATAAAAGAGGCGACTGTGTTTTTCAAAACATGTAACATTGGCAGTAATATTGTTTTTTTTTTTTTACCATTTGTAGCTATTTCTCCATTCTTCACACTTAAAGAACTTTTACTATGGTATATTAGGGAAGATGGCTATGCGTTGTTCACTAGTCATTTTCCGTCGGTCTTCAAATTATCTTCGAATTCGCGAATTTCATTCACCATACCTTCTTTATCACAAAATTTCAATAAAATCTGGACACAACTATGAACGTTATCGTTCCCAAACAGACAAACACACTAACGGACGCACATGATTTAAACTCAGCCGAGTTTTCGCTCGTTTTGCTCATTCGGCCGGTTACTATGTCTCTCTGTACTAACTTTGATAGTCAGTTGTTGTGTGGTTTAAGTTGTACCGAACTGATATAAAATACTCGGTACATGCATTCACCTTATCTAGGATTTGACAAAGAAAGACTTACACTACTTAACCAAAACGGCTACGTTCCCTTAATGAATGCACCACGACACCGTAATCTTCCCAAAACAAAACTTATTAAGGATTCCCACCAAGCTTTACGGCCGTTTGAAGTCGTGATATCAAACGCTAAACTCTATCGCCAACTTAACCCCACCGAGTTCAAAGGTTAAATGAAAAATATGAAAATTGTTTATTGCCCAATTTTCAAGAGTATCCTTTAACGTTTGAAGTCTTGGTCGGTGGGATTTAGTTGGCGAATTAGCTTGGCGTTTGATAGCACGACTTCCCGCCGCCACATCTTACATTCTTAAGCAAAATTTCATAGCAAAACAATTACCGCACCAAAAAAACTGTGAAACAATGAACACGGACGAGCTTGCTAATACTTTTGCTAGCGAAAAGTTGAAACTGGCATATTTGTTGCCACGACTAACAATTTTCTCTTCGCAGTCATCACAGCAGCAAGTCTTAATATGACGTCATGCTCGAAGGACAGAATTTTTTTTTCACACGGTCCGGATCGATCAAGCCCAAAGAACATACTGGGATTGGGGTGGGGGGGGGGGGGGGCGGGGACGGGGAATATCCGTGTGTTGGGCACTGCGTCGGTTATCTCTGTTCTTGGCATTCTAATGTATAATAACTAAAGAGTTTCGGGCAGTGCGTCTGTTACCACTAAGCATATGATTACGCATTAACTGAACTTAAAAGGTAATCTTGTTGTTTTTGTTTGGGATGGAGACCAAATTAATTTTTGTAAAATCTTCAAAACGGAGAGATAGCGGGAGAGGGGAAGATGCAGTGTTTAGTATTAGTTATTGGTTAGAAACGATTGGTTATCGATTTTTAACACACGGCTAGGACGATTTGGCTGGCGAGACTATCGGATTTGCATATCGAGCTGGCCAAATCGTCGCAACCGTGGGTTACAAATCGATAACCAATGGATTACAACCGATAAATTATTTATATCATGGTTGGGACGTCAAGCTAATTCGTATTTAATTAAAACGTGTTTGTGTTTTGTGAAAATTACTTCAAGAAAACGTTGATCATCAGTATCATCGATATGAATGAAAGTCATACCATTTTAGTCTGTGGATGGCGAAGTGTGTAATAGACGGACAAGTCCGTTCCCTCAAACGTTGTGGAGGGAGTGGGGGGGGGGGGGTAGGAGTTAGACAGTCTAAGCGTCGGATGGCAAGCTGGGTTTACGCTGGAAACTCGCTCGTGTTTATCGAAGCGTTTATCGTGTTTGGAGGGAATAATTCGATGTGTGACACAGCAGGAGTAAGTACATTGCTGGGACATTCTTTGAGGGTATGGAATTGTAGTTTGAGAATTGTTTTAAAAAATACGGTAATCGGGTATCGGTATGAATGAAGGTCATTCCATTTTAGTTTGTGGAGGGGGGGGGGAGTTAACGCGAAGTGAATAAGCTTAGTTATGGCCCAGACATGTGATAGTTTGCAGGGATACTATTTCTTTCCTTTTAAGTAATTCGTTTTATACGTTTTTATTGTGTTACGTTTTTTTTACACGCTGTATTTGGTTGTTGGTGTTTGCGTTCCCGTTCGCGTGATCCGGAAGTGTCAAAAGTGTGGGTTATCGGCAAGAGTGTGCGATAACTTGATAACCCACACTTTTTGCGATATACGCACACTCCGGTGTTGGTTAACGGGATTTAACCTACGGAAATTTAGCGTGGCGTTGAGTTAGCGTGACGTCACAGACGTGGTATAAATTCAGTTGCCCATCCAAACTCAACTACGCGTAGCACAGCGGAGGAACGAAAGCAAAGGGATGGGAATGAGGAGGGAAGAGATAGGTTGGGAGGAAAACGGAAATATTACTGAAAGAAAATTACTCGTCACAGTGAACAAGTAAAATACCCTTCACCCCAAACACCGCACTGATACAGCAAAACAAAACCCTGGCGGTAGTCGAATATGACTGCTAGTTCAGAAATAGAATTATTGCAGTCGGTTGGCTAACGGTACGTAAATGAAACTTTGTGTCTGGTATGGAATACCGAAAAAAACCAAATAATACGTGTATCTGATTTGAAGTGAATGTCTCTAAATTGAAAGAAAGATTTCGTAAACGAGTCGGAGCCTTCTGATAAACTGTGAAATAGAACGAAATGTAAACTACTTGATAATCGTATTTTTAATTAATCGAATCGAAATCTAGAAATCAGTCTGCTGGCGATAAGAAAAGTAGAATCGGGCCTGTGGTTGAGATGCTATGATTTAATAGTGGTCGACATAGTTCTTCAACGTGACTGTCGTAAAGATATGCAGAAAATGTGAATGTTACTCACGTAAATTAGTCAGGAAAGCCAGCACAATGAACATGGCGAGAACTTTGGTAGCGACCATTATATCCACAGAAGATGATTAGATTTAACGATATGGTATGATTCTACAAAACAAAAATAATGTATTATGGACCATGAGAGTAAGAACAGAGGACACAATTGGCGTTTCCCTTTAAATCTCGTGTTCTCCAGGTAAGATGCGTGGTGTTGTGTAATAATATGAACAGAGTAGATTCACGTAGAACAGGCGTATAAAAATGTAGGGGTACCGTGTTTTACTGGCACATGAAAAAAAAAACACTGTTCTACCTAAAATAAACATGCCACTGTCCATTCCTAGAATTGGAACATTAAGTTCTTATTGGCCCTCATTGTATAGCTTAGGTATGCTCTAGATTACAAAAGCTTAGATTTTACGAAATACCACTCAGATGCTATTGTTAAAAGCGATAACAGTCAATAGTTAACCGAAGTTATACGCTCTTTTCAAGAAAAGATTTTTTTAAAAGTATTTTAAATGGTATTATCAGTAATACCAAGAACTGAAAAGAAAATCTGGTATCACTAAAACTGAACTAACTATCGGTACATTAAAATCACCAAGCGAAACTCGGCATTATGGAGACAGTTTGGTACGTTTAATACACAGAAACATTGTGGAATGCCGAAATCAATGTTTAATTATTACGGTTTTCATTTCCATTTTCACTATTGTCTGTTGCTCCGATAACTTTGTATGATATTATTAGGTTTACCCCGCAATTAAACCAAAATTGAACCTACAAATTTTACGCTATTTAATGCCGATGTTATTATTTCATTAAATGTCTGTTACTAAATTTGTTGTACATCTTCTTTCTGTGCAACGATTTGGTATTTTAGTTAACAATTTTAAACGTGTTAAGAATCCTTTGAGTTTTTTTTTTTTTGGCAAAACATTTTTCGACAATTTTGTTAATTACTGATAAAACCGAAATTAGTCTATATTTATTAATTTCTAATTTTTATTCTTTTTTATGCCATGGTCGTATTATTTGAGTTCTTTGGTAACTGCTTTTGCGGCACTTTCTTTGGTTCCTTTAACATGATTAGTAGTTATAGCACCAATCCCCATAGCTGAAGCGTTTTTAAACTCCACTATAAACTCTACTATGAACTCCACTTTAAACTCCACTGCAGTATAATATTGATTCATGTGGCTGTTCAAACAAACCAATAAGGGGGGGGGGGGTGGATTGAGGCTTAATGGCGCGTCGACAGCTAGGTCATTAGTGCCAACCTCAATCACAGTGCAGTGGTTTGGGTTACCACTGCACCACATATTGCAGAGATATTCTACAAACCCCTAATCCAAATCATATCATACATCTATACCTCCTGTAAAAATTGAAAAACATCGGCCAGGAGGACAGACATATCGCCCAATTGACGTGCAATGTCATGCGGAAGATGGAAACGACGACGAACACCATCAAGATGTCGACAATTAACAAAGGAAGTGCCGGACCGTAAGTGGCCGTCGACACCAATAACATTTAAGAGGGTCAACCCCCCCCCCCCCGGCAAAAGGAAACAGTGAGTAGGTCGGGTGTAACCAATGTGCAAATGGCCCAACACTACCTCCTCATGGCGACTGCGGCGACTCGCCGAGTGCCATTCCTCGACAGTGCCTTTAATAGCTCGTAATTTATTACCGTCCTGTCTGCCCAACAAGGTTTGCCAAAAAGCTTGTAACCTCAGACGCAGAGTTGGAAACGCGTATAACAAGGCTAACAAGCTAAGATCCAAGAAACAAGAAACAAGGCTAAGATCCCTTCCGAGAGGGCCAGAAAGGGCCCCATTCGCTGCATAATCAGCTTGCTCATTTCCACCAATCCCAACATGGTCCGGGATCCAGCAGAAAAGCACGGTTTTTCTCTGGCCAGGCAAGCGGGAAAGCAAAGCTTGTGTCAAGGGGTTCAGAGGATTGTAATTCGCTAAGGACTCCAAAGCACTCATGGAATTGCTAAAGATAATGAAATGCGTTCCTTGAAGACCAAGGATCCATTCCACCACCAAACCGAGAGCCAAAAGCTCTGCAGAAAACACATAATAGCCAGATGAAAGGCGATGGGCAACCATTACTCCCTTACACGCACAAGCACACGCCACGCCAATGTCTGACTTCGACCCATCAGTAAACAGCCACTGATAACCGGCGTACTGAGAACACAGCCGCTTGAACTCCTGCAAGTACCTTGCTGGTAGAGTGGAACCCTTCGGGAGGGATGCCACAGTGAAAATGAAAATGCCACTTGGGACAAGCCAAGGGGCCACTGGCATCTCCCCAAGCCTCAAGACGCAGGGTATTTCACAGGCTATTTCCTGACAGGACTGCTGAAGCCTATCGCGGAAATCACCCTTACCCACCCTGTGTCTACCAACTCGCAAGTCTGGCCCAAAAAACCATGGACCAAGCAGGACTGGATTGCACAGCATACTGAATGGCAAGCTGTCGCCGACGAATGGCCAAAGGTGGCTCTGAGGCCTCAGCATAGAGGCTGACCACTGGAGACGTTTGAAATAACCCAGTCGCCAGACACAGGCCACCATGATGCACAGTGTCCAACATCTGGAGAGTCGAGTCACTAGCCGAACCATAGACCATGCATGCATAATCAAGTTTGCTGCGAACAAGGGCTCAGTAGAGGCGCAACATGGCAGTGCGATCGGCACCCCACGAAGTGCCCGACATAATCCGCAAGATGTTTAGCACCCGCAAAGACTTGTCTTTAAGTTGACGCAAGTGTGGAAGCCAAGATAACCTGGAATCGAACACCAGACCAAGGAAACGTACCTGTGGGAGAACAGGAATTCGTGCCTGTCCCAAGTACAGGCAAGGATCTGGGTGCAGTGTTTGTTGGCGGCAAAAGTGGACGCACACAGTCTTGTCCGGAGAAAACCGGAAACCATTACTTACCGCCCAGGTCTGGACTTTGTTAAATGCCAGCTGTAATTGCCGTTCGCAGGTCTGCATGCGAGCTGCACGAAAGACCAGGCCGAAGTCATCAACAAACAATGACTGGGGAACAGCAACTTGCTGAGCAATGGGATTGATCCCTATAGCAAACAAGATGACACTAAGAACACCACCTTGAGGCACACCATTCTCCAAGGCAAACGGGCGGGAAAGAGTCGCCCCGGCACATTACGCCTGAGAGGTAAGCGGAAAGGAACAGTGGCATCCGTACCCTCAAGCCACAGTCATAGAGATTACGGAGAATTACATAAGGCCAGGTCGTATCATAAGCCTTCTCCAAGTCAAAGAAAACTTGAACCAGATGTTGACACAGGCGAAAAGCCTCCCTCACATCTGATTCAAGGGCAACTAGATGATCGATAGTTGACTGAAACCGTTTAAACCTACACTGGGACGCAGATAAGACTCCCCGTGAATCCAACACCCAGACCAACAGCTCACTGACCATCCGTTCCATAAGTTTAAAGACACAGCAAGTCAGAGCGATTGGGCGATAACTGGAAGGAGAAGTAGGGTCTTTGCCCGGTTTCACCTGGCACCTGGCACGGGCACGACAGCACTTAAAGGCAACAAAATTGTCAGTAGTTGGGCTAACTGTAAATGCACGCAACGCTCGCCTGCGGCTAGAATGGCCTACCCACAAGTAGGCGTCCACCATGCAGGCGTCCAGATGCTGCCGGTGTGAAAAAATGTGAAAAACGTTAAAGTTTGCAAGGGGTAAAAAATTTTGAAAAATGTGAAAAAGTGTGAAAAATACCAGTGTTAGTGTGAAAAAACGAGAAGTATTTTTCGCCTAGAACCAACAATTTCCGAGACGCAGGCTTACTTTACCATTTGGGTTTAACGGACAGCCATTTTTCAAAATGACCACCAAAAAACATATTTAGCTGGGAATTGGTAATGTCCAGAAAGTTATTCCTTGCTAAAACCAAAGTGTCGTTTTGCCTCACCTAAAGGTAGTGACATATTAACTGGCTCATGGACTATTATTTTCGTAAATATCCTTATAAAGTTTTCCTTTTGTTATATTTCTGGAATTTTGTACATACTTCTCTTTTAATTCAAGCATTTGTTACAAATGTGCGTTAAATTGATTACAAGATTTTCTTAATTCAACATATGTGAATGTTGTTTTTCATGTTTCATCTATGTTGTTTTCTATTTGTACTCTTTTCTGTTAACTGATTTACAATCTCCAACATTGATTTGTTTTTTTTTTCTATAATTTCT
Source organism: Lithobius niger (assembly GCA_023313725.1). Taxonomy (NCBI): domain Eukaryota; kingdom Metazoa; phylum Arthropoda; class Chilopoda; order Lithobiomorpha; family Lithobiidae; genus Lithobius; species Lithobius niger. Next base: position 84,562 of record JAHWFP010208233.1, on the reverse strand, counting down.
GTTATATTTTTGTAAAATTGTTGTCTTGTTTTATTTTTTCTGTACTTCAATTTTTCAAAGAATTTTACTCGATTAACTTATTTTCTTTCGCAGCACTCATGGATTTAATTTTTGACCATAAATTGTTTTTTTTTTCAATTAATAAAATTTGTTTCATTCGTTATCCATTTTTTTTCTATCTCTGTTTTTTTCTTTTTTCCTTTTTCTATTACCTACATTTTTTATTATTTTTGTCTTCATACATTTTTTTTTTTTTTTTATTTTCTTCATATAAACATAATCTACTTTTGTGTTCAGGTTCAGTCTGTTCCAATCAATAGTTTTCATTTCTCCATTATTTTTTTTTATCATTACATTTTATTTTTGTTGAACTTTTATCTTTATTAACTTCCTTCTTTTTTATATCATATTTTATATAAGATTGCTCCTATAACCAACATGCTGTGTAGTCATGATCAGTAATTTTCTCTTCTATTGTAAAGCCATTTGCTATCCAGCCGTCTGATTTTACATACAAATAATCCATACGTACACGACATATGTTTTATGAGTACATCTTTGTTAACGATTATACTAAGTTTCATACTATGTTTTGGTCAATTTTACCTATTTAAGTGTTTTCTGCTTCTAATATATCAATATTTATGTATTGCACACATAGTATTGTATTTGAACTATTATCGCTCTTACTGAATACTTTTTTTAGTTTCTTTAAATATTTCAATTTATTTTAAACTTAGTTTTCTAAACTGCACAAATTTCAACCTGTCTTTTCATTAATTCTAACTTTATCTTCATGCAGTTGTTTTCGCCCATTTTGTTATGTTCAAATTCCAGATTTTGAAAATTTCTGGTTTTTATTAAGGAGTGTCATTATACATCCACCTCTATTAGTTTCTTCTCTTGTTGTAGTATTACAAAATGTAACCTTTTAGGGTATAATTTTAAATTTCAGTCTTTTTAATTGGAGCGGTGCTCCGTTTACGAATACGCGGATCGCATTTTTGTAATCGCATCACGCAATAACCACTGCATCAATTAAAACCAGATCTTGCCATATTGATAGCGGTACACCTGGAGATGGTTTGAAAAAAAATCCGGAATCGGATATGTCGTTGAGGAATAATGAAGTTAAACAAAATTGACCAAAAAATGAGCCAAAAGCCGAGAGCCAAGACGCCAAACAACAACGAGGTAATAATTTCTTCATGCAAAGTTTATTTTGGTAGGTGAATGTTTCTTTCCCGTCTAGTTTTCCCGATGAAACTACGACGTCATGAGCAGTTTTCAGATAGATAGATTGGCTGTTTCATAAAAAAAACGTGTTATCTTAAGCGCACGGGTGGTGTTTGATGCACCGTTTGCAACATTGTAATGGTTTACAGTCTCTTGTGTTTGTCGCCGTAAGCATGTAACCCGTCTGTGTATTTTTGCGCACACTGGCTTATAAACGTTGATTTTAGTTTGCTTCGCTCACTCAATTAGCACGCTCAAGCATCGTTTAAACCATTATTGTTTGTGAACTATACCGAAGGCCACTCACTCCTTCCGGCGCATAGGCGACGGTTAAGATGGAGCCTCAGCACATTGTGTCGCTGTGGAGATGTTGGTACTGTGACTCATCTTGTGTTTCACTGCATGCTGAGTCACCCGTCACCTGAGCACATGCTGCATGCTGAGTCACTGAAGTGTGATGCTCAGCGGCTTCGTGCTGTGGCAAGATTTGTGAAAGATGCAGGTATTTTGGTGTAGTTAGCCTATTGCAGTATACCTTTTGTGGTTCACCGGTTTTTTTTTTATTTTGTGTTCACTTTACGTTCCTATGCTCCTGTACGGCATCCTACCACTTGCCCCGTCCCTGTCTCACCATCTCGTTAGTGCAGTACTGTGTCATAATGGCGTGTGTTGGGCAATTCTGTCATTGTTATGTTGTAAACCTGCTTTGTGATGTTGTTTTGTAGACTTCCTTTGTTGTGTGAGTTGGTGGTGTTGGTCATGGTGTACTTTACTTAAGGGGGGGGGGGGGCGCATGGCCTAGGACCGAGGCCCCAATAAATACACGTTATACCGTTATACCGTTTGAACACATCTGATGCGCCTATGACGTCACCTGACTTGTCGTCATCCATTCTACCAGGCCGCCTATCCAGCGACAATGAAACTAATCAGCGTGGACTCATCATCAACCATTGTCGCCAACCACTTGTTTTACGCCAAGATGGGGGAACTTCACTTCGTCTCTGCCCCTTGCCTGGGATGGTTCCCCATCACTTTAAGACTGACCTCTTAAGGCTTATTGACCTAAGCCTAGTCATAATTTAACCCTATGGGTTCCACGTTCGAATCTGTTTACCCGATCTGTTTTATGAGCGCTTCATTACTCTTTTGTATTTATGTATTATGCTTTCAATCAATACAACTAAATGGTGTGCGGCCTATCTTGAGTTCACCGCAAAACGAAGACAGATAATCGATTGTACGTATTTGGCAGCAGAGTGCCTTGTTGATATCCAAGATGGTTACAAAAACAATAGCGGCCGTCGATTAAAGCCACCCCCTCCTGGAAGACGTAGCCACTCATAAAATACTTACAGGACTCAAGATATGCCGCGCACATGATAATGTTTTGACTTTTTTCCTTTTGTTCATTTCTCGTTAGTTAAGCAGCACACCACTGAATTTATGGGCCTTATATTTTTACCTACGTTCTACTCCAACATGTTTAAAAGTTGCATAAACCGCCGGCATAAACCACTGGAAGATTAAATTTAAAGGATTAGTGAAACTCGGTTAAATATTATAAACACACAAAAATACACGGACGGGATACAAGCCTTCGGTGTAACCAGCGAAAAATAATTTTTTTAACGATACTTGACCATGCTAATAGAGTGAGTGAAGCAAAGTAAAAATCGACATTTATAAGAAGAAGAAAAAGAAGAAGACGGGCTTTATTTAAAACATAATTAAAATAAAATACATTGATAGTGGGTTGAAGACCAAGGTCTTTTACGAGCCCAGTACAAAAATAAATTGAAAAATGACTACAAAGAAATAATAATAATAAAAAAAAATACATACATAATAGTTAATTGCACAATTGCAACCACACATAGGCGAATGTTAAAAAATTAAAGAAAATTACACAATAAATTATTTGGAAAATGGAAAAAAATTGGAAAAAAATATAAAACTATGCAAAGCACTGAAAAAGAAAAAAAAACAGAAAACACCTAAAAAATGACGTTAAACAATGTAAAAAAAAGAATCTAAATACAGAATAAAACGTTACAATTATATAAGTAAAAGGAGAAAAATGGAATTTAATTTTCAGTTTAGTAATGCGGCATTGATAAGGCAGTGTTTAAAATATTTTTTTTTTTAACTATGGGAACTTGAGCTCTGGATTATGTCAGGAAGAATGGCATTCCAGATGGTGGATACATGACCAACCAAAGACATCCTGCTGTTAGTAGTTCTACTAAAGGTCTGGTGACATTTTAGCATGTTTCTAGTAGGATAGCTGTAAACGTTAAAATTGAACTTTACAAGTTTGTGTCTGTTTTTATAAATATAGACACCACTTCGGTAAGTGATAAGATCATGAATAGGAAGAATGTTCAGTTTAAAGAAAAGTGGGAGACTTTGGTCTTTTGAAGGTCGATGCAAAATGATTCGGACAGCTTTCTTTTGAAGCCAGTATGCGCTGAAATACACCAACGGAGTTCATGCCTACGGCGACAAACACTTGAGACAGCAAATCATCCCCATGTTGGAAACGGTGTATCAAACACCACCCGTTCGCTCAAGATAATTTTCTTTATGAAACAGCCAGCGTAGCAATGATTAGCCTTGTGCACCGCAGATTTAAAGTGATTGTTACACATGGGCGATACTTGGGTTACATTGTTTACAGGGGGTCCTATTGTTTCGGGCCATTTTGCAACATCGCAGTGATTAGCCTCGTGCACCGCAGATTTAAAGCGATTGTCGGTTAGTGATTGCTGGTACGCGAACATGGGACTTTGGGATCAGAGCTTAAAGGTGTAGATAAACCAAATTGAAGGTATTTTCACTTCTCGTCGACCGATTTTGACGTTTGAATACATCATTTTGAAGGCTTCTTCTCCGGCTATTCAGTGGTCTTAACCCCAAAAGTAAAAGGCAAAATGTTAATTGTATTAGGGGTTTTGTGTTTTAAAATGATTTTAGCACATGCAATATTATTTTAACACAATATGTTTTTAATAAGTATTTGCATTTCGGCCTACGCTGCATCAATAACGTTACTTCCATGATACTGTCTAGCTAAGTAGCTAGCTACCTTTGCGGCCTTTCTCTTGTTCAATGATATCACTACTTTCAAAGGCCGAGCCTTTTTAAAACTACGTGACTTCCTTACGCCAGGTTTAGTTTTGGATGGATTACAACTATGTTACATGCTTATTTAACGGAATGTTTCAACATTCTGAATTTGAAATTGAATGTTTGTAAGACGGAAGAGGGGGAAACCCATCCAAACAGCAAAGAAAGCGGAGCCCGCTCTATTATGCCGACATTAGAAATTAGTGATGGTTTATTTATTTTATTTATTTTTTTGTTTGTTTGTTGGTTTGATACACCACGCAACAACGACTACATCAATTAAAACCAGACTTTGAACAGTGACAGCGATACATCTAGAGATGGTTTATAAAAAAAAACTTCAATGGGACCTGTTGTTGAGGAACTACGCCATCCAGCTCTATGAAAGCAAATGGACAAAGAAACAAGATGCGAAATGCAACCGAAAAGATGAGCCACGATGCTGTTTCCAATGCACTCGCAATACTATCTCAAACACCTACCTGTGCCTGAAGTATCGTTCGTTCGTTCGTTTGTTGGTTGGTTGGTTTGTTTGTTTGTTGATTTGTTTGTGTGTTGGTTGATTGGTTTATTGGTCTGGTTCTTTGTTTGTTTGTTTGTCTGTTTGTTTTTATCTTCGTTTGTTTATTTGTCTGTTGATTTGTTTGTTGGTTGGTTTGTTGGATTGTTGGTTGGTTTGTTCGCTTCGCTCCATTTTGACGACAGTGTAAACGATGACGCCCTAGTGTTTAATTCAGTAATTATAACAATGTCTCAAATAATTTTACTTTTTTCTAGATTTAATATTAAGTTTTCCCAAATCTTCGTAAGGCTTACACTAATTATTTTTAGTCCTTCCTTTTCATGAAATCATTTTGAAAACATTTTTCAGTATTATCAAAACTTTGGAATATTTGGTTTGTGAATTTTTATGATATACTTACTATACTTAATTAAGATCCACTACCTAACGCCCAGTAATTACTGTTTGTACATCTTCATATCCTGTCATCATTATGTTTTATTTCATGTTGTTATTTTTGCATAATTTTTAGCCTTCCAGAACAGGCTTTTACAGTAAGGGTTCATGTTAATAAATCTATTATAATAAATCTTATTATTGTTTCCATTTTTTTACACATCATTATTTATGAAATTTTGTTTTCTATTGTGTAACCATTCTGTCCAGTATTCTCTGTGCTTAAACTAAGTTATAATCCTGCTAGATTTGTTTCTGTTTTTGTTTGGAAATCTGCGAGCCGCTTCAATTTGTTCATGCCGAAAATTTCTTTATGTTGTAAATCTTCACTGTAGTTCTGTCATTTTTATTTTCATTCGAAGGCCAATCTAGCTGATCAATTTCTAAGTTCCTGCTTTTATCGTATTGCTCTTTTGCAGTAGACTCTATATACAGTTTTTGCATCTACTCTTCTAAGTTCATATTGATTTAATGATCATTTCTATCTTCTCAATTCTATTTTCTAACATCCTCATCCCTCTGACATCCACTCTTGCATCTCCAGTTGTTCGTCTGTTAGCAACATCAACGATTTTGTTATTTCTTGTATGTGTAATTTGTTCTTTATTAGTTATTCATACTTCAGAATCATCTGGTCCATCTTCTTATCCATTTTTGGCAACATTAACGCCAGCGTGGTTATATTCTTGGTTTGTAATATTGTTTGTTTCATTTCCTGTTGTTTTTTTTTTCCTTTTGAGTTTACCCCTATCTTTTCTTTATATCCCTATATGTGTTTCTTTTCTTTTTTCCATCGCTTCGTTTCTAATTATTTGCTGTTTTATCATTGCCTTTTTTCCATCTTCTTCTTCATCATTCTCGTTATTTTTTTTTCAATTCCAGCTTCTTCTGCATCTTCTTCATTGTCTTCTGCTTGTTTTCTCGCCATCTTTTACATTTCCAACTATTTTTGTCCCACCCCTACCTCTCCACATAGCTGCCGACATTTCTGACCAGTCTTCAAAGTGAGAGTTATTTGGCTTAGCAATGGTCACAAGTTGCCCTATTGTTTTATTTTCCGACCGATAATTCACAATACCCACACCGTGACACAACGATAATTTTTCCACTTCACTTTGGTCAGTGCTGTTCGCCATTCTTTGATTTACGAATGCACACCATCTCATGAAAATTAGAAAATTCACTGCAAAAGAATTTTGAACGCACTATCTAGATGACCATGAGCTCCTCTGATTCACCACGAGAATTTACTGACGCACTTTCACGAAAGTATTTTCGAAAAAACTAGTTTCCTAATTTCTGAACGCGTTGCTATAATTACGGTGTATATGTGACGTCATATACGAATACACCCGTTTGCTAAATGATGCGACAACTCTCCTTTCGTTTCCTTGCAAAAAACGCTGATTGTCGTTATTATATAAATAATAATGATAATAATAATAATTTTATTCAACTACAATAAACAAATGAGTTGCTCGAAGCTGTTAAACACAGCTTGTGTGAGAATTCAAAGACATCTTAATCATTTCTTTTAAATATACGTTCACTCAACATTGCGCAATGAGTTGCGCAAGTTTTTAATAAATTTTTATTTAATAATAATAATAATAAATACCACAATTTGTTGCAATAGCAACTGGTCCGTCAAGGGCCGAGGGTTTGCTAACAGCCAGCCAGAGTTTCCTGATACAAAACGGGACAAGAGCTTTCCATGATAGGCCGAAATCATGAAAGGAAGCAACGGTTACAAACAAGACTTGCTCTCATGGGAATTTTTTTTTAATCACGAATAATAAATTTAAAAAAAATCGATAGCTTGCCTTTTACCTACGGGTTTCTCCAACTTTTCCCTTTGGCTTGAGGACGATAGTGGAAGAGATTGCAATTCGTAGATTTCCTATATGGTCCACCCACAGCTTCTGAAGACCAACGATAAACTGATAAATGAATTCTACGTGCCGTTCATATAGGGATTTGATATCTGAAAATAACGGGGTGATACTCACTTCAGCCAGCTATTGTGTCTTCTGCTTGATCGACCGCTTGTTAAAGTTGGGTGATGTCACTGATCACAGCAATTTACTGGAAACTTAACGACTTCACAATAACAAGTCATTTGTGTGCCTTTCAAACGTCGCCTTTATGGTTAGTAAAATATAAATTTAGGTCGAGATTTCATATTAAAGATGACAATTTATAATCAACAAACGAACAAATAGCAATAATACGGAGTCATTATTTCGTTAAAGTATGTTCCGTTATCATTTAAAGTTGAATTTTGCTAAAGGGACGATACAAAAGGACGTGATTGCCTTTAGGAAAGTAGCGGGAGGAATTGGTCGATAATTCCACTTGTGTGAAAATTTTTGTACTTATTTACCCTTTAAAACCGGAAGGTCTTTCTTCAACAAATGTGGATATCTTTTAATTAGTTCAACTAGTTTGTATCCTTCGATCCAAACATCACAAATAAATTATGCCACCCAATTTGTTCACTGGTTTCTCTACTTAATCGCAGGTTTCGTGTCTTGCTCCTAAGATATATTTATTGCTGCTTTCCACTTACTGTAGGGGTTCCAAAGGGCTCAGTTCTGGGTTCAAAACTTTTTTAGTCTAACTCATTAACCTTTTCACTACTGACGTCCTTCAGAAAAGACGTTAAGTGTTAGGGCCAAAAAGGTAAGTCCCTAAGTGTGACCCAGCTATGTGAGGAGATCCCGCGGACCCAGAGCGCAGCGAGCTGCAACAGCCCAGGGCCAAAAACGTAAGTCCCTACGTGTGACCCAAGCTTTGTTAGGAGATCCCGGGGACCCAGAGCACAGCGAGCTGCAACAGCCCAGGGCCAAAAACGTAAGTCCCTACGTGTGACCCAAGCTTTGTTAGGAGATCCCGGGGACCGAAAGCGCAGCGAGCTGGAACAGCCCAGTGTCAGTGTCCTCGTCTCCAAACCAAAATTCTCCGATCGACTTAACTTTAAAAAAAGCCACCAGAAATAATTCATTGTTTAAAGGGTTAATAAACGTTTATTTCCCCAGCTTCGCCCCTTCACCACTGACGTCCTTGAAAGAGGACGTAAACTGTTAGGGCCAAACAGTAAGTCCAAACGCGCGACGCAAGCTTTGTGACGGGGCCCCTGGGACCCTGAGCGAAGCAAGCTGCAACAGCCCCGTGGTCAGTGTCCTCGTCTCCAATCCAAGAATAAGCCTTCTCGAATCCCGCGACCGACCTAACTAACCCTAGAAGAGAAAGAAGTTTTCCGAGTTTGAGAACAGAGATACCCACTGACTGGGCTGAGGATTTCCACTCGGAGTAAAACAACAAAGACAATTTTCATTTTCAGCACTAATTCAAATCTATGTGGCTTGTTCACAAATAAAATACATGATGAAAAAACTTAAAACCATTAAACACACAAGAAAACTGGAGACCCCATACAATCCAAACATTGGGATCGTCGCTATATTGAATGTGTGCCTCACATTCAATATGGCGACGATCCCAATGTTCGGATTGTGTGGGGTCTCCCGTTTTTTTGTGTTTTTAATGATTTTAAGTGGTTTTCATCATGTATTTTATTTGTGAACAAGCCACATAGATTTGAATTAGTGCTGAAAATGAAAATTGTCTTTGTTGTTTTACTCCGAGTGGAATTACTCAGCCCAGTCAGTGGATATCTCTGTTCTTGGCTAACTAACCCTTTAAAAGGTTACCAGAAATAATTCAGTGGTTAAAGGGTTAATTAAATACGTGTGGTGTGCGCATGCGTGAGTATTTGCACGCTTGTGTGGCAACTCTTCTGAAATTAGGGCCGCTACGAAGGTGATAATAGCACGACATGAAATATAATAAAAGTACCCTTCTACGTAAGCCTATTTTAATAGCTGTAAGTTTATATTTTGGGTCATCAAATAGAGGAAAACTTCTCTGAAGACAGTTCGCGAAATCAGAGGAAAACCGTCAAGGAAAAATTTGGGTTGCCAAGTCTAATGGCGTCGATCCATGCTGCATACAGTTTATTCGATCATCAGTGCATAAATAAATCGATATATTGTAATATGTATTGCGAATTTGCGATGTATTGTAATACTAGGAAGCAACTTTTTTTTACGTAGGGATTTCTTTTAGCCGTAGTGAGTTGAAACAATATAATGCTCGTGTGGCTGAACTGGCTCAATTTTGAACATTGCCAGACTTTTTTGAGAAGAAGAAATATCCGGTAAAGGAAGGTGCCAACTCGGGAATTTGAACCGGGAAACCTCCGTTCATCGTAGGGGCCAAAAGTTTGCCCGGAATTGGCCAGAATAGTTCTCATAGCCGCTGAAGGAGCATGGCAGTGTCTCACGCTACCCTGGTCGTGAGTCCTGGTGGGGGAGTTTGCCAGGGTCCCCTTTCTTGGGGTTCGACCAGATCCGTAAACCTCCAGCAAACAGGCTGAGCTTTCTCACCACTCATCCATGATGACCAACAACTAAATGCAGTTGTTGTTTCAATTCGTTCATCACATTCCTTAGAATATCTGAAGCAGAGATGGAACTGACCCATGAGTCGGTGGGCCAGTGGGTTAAATGGGTCACATGTTTATCGTGGTTTAAGTAGGTCGTGGGTCAAGAACGCTCACCGACCCAAGGTAATCTTACAATAATCAATAATCTTACTAGTAGGCCGACTCTTTAAAAATTGTTCTTAGTTTTTCAAAAATAGTTTCCAGCAAAATAAAGGCGCGGGGGGGGGGGGGGCCGAGGAGATAGAAATCCTTCTTTGTCTTTTATGTTATCCTTAATAAAACAAAAATTTTAATCAGAAGGTTTCCTAAAGGTCCTAGAAAAGGTCGTCATGAAGATAATCTGGGGGAAAAGATCTAGAAAGGCCTACGTTAAAAAAAAAAGTTTGGTGAAAAAACAATAACCGGCATATTATGTTAAACTATAGCCTAACATTTAAACACACGAGTTATCGTTTTTTTAGGTTTAAATTAATGAATTGTAGAGCATATTTTTGCAACAAGTTATTGTAACACTGCGTAGTGTTTATTTAGTAAATGCTTCTATGTATAAAAAATTGGACTGTCTGAAATAACATTGCATGCATTTGCATACTGTATTATTTATTCCATGGTGTCGTGTAGGTCACGGTATACGGTGGGTCACATTTTGTTCTTTATTGGGTGAGACAAGTGGGTCGTTGTCCGGGCTCGAGTGGGTCAGGTTGGTCATGGGGAAAAGTGACCCACTTCCATCTCTGGTCTGCAGTTCATGCGCAATAAAAATAGTTTGTTTGACGTTAAAAATATTCCTACGCGTGGAACTCGCTCATCCTTTTTTGCTCAATCCGCGCATCTCCGTTGTTGAAAAACGCAAAACATTTTACAACCTATTAAAACACACACGTCTCCTTTTTCCAAACGTTCAACCAGTTTAAACCCACCATTTTACTTTATCTACATACCGTGTTGCTGGTTACTAAGTGTGATGCAAAATATATCGTCGCTTTAGGTTTTTATTTTAGAACCAAGTTTTTTTCTGGTCAGTTTTTCTTAACATCGAACTTTCATATGAAAAAAGAACAGTTTTACGCATGTTTGAGAGTAAAATACTTTAAAACATATGAGGAAAATAGGCTCATTCGAAGGGTAATTTAAGTGTCTTTCATCTGGTAGTGCCTTCACCATTGGAGATGCCTTAGGGAACGGTCATTATTTATCTTGGGGGGGGGGGGGGGGGGAGGGCAGCCCATAACAAATTGGGAGGGGGTCATGCATTTTTTTGGTCCCTCTCGCGGTAGGGGTGGGGGGTCGTACATCTTATTAACCCCGTCAAGTGGGGCATGCAGACCTGGCCAACCTGGAAGGAAAAGTCTATTTAGGACCTGAAGATTTAAATTTTGAGCAATAAAACTCTCAAAAATCAAAATTTCTGAAAATGCCTCACCTTCCGCCAGTCCAACTTATGATGGAAGCGTTATCAGTACTACCAGTTGTGGGTTTTTCGATAAACTTTCTAAAAAAAAAAGCCTTGCCGAGTGGTTTCTCGTCACTCAGGTGCTGACTGTGTTAGAGGTGTGTGCATTAAGTTCTTCATACTTATTGCATGAAAATCGTCACAAGACGGGTGTAAGGAACAACGGTGTTTTCTAGAACATTTTTAACTCAACCTTGTATTGTCATTACAAACGGCTTAAGTTCTACTTATAACCAGCGGTAGCGTGTTAGTGAGGGGTGCTACTTAATTGCCTATGGAAATTCATCTGCAGACAGTAAGAACACGAAAAATCCGCATTTTTAGGGGGGGGGGGGGTAATAATAATAATAATAATAAAATTTACCACCGGTAAGTGGAAGGAGGTCGGAAGGGTTGGGGAACCTCTTACACCGTTCCTAGCAAGTAATGGTTTTAATGAGTGAGGGTAATGATTGTGTCCGGGTTTTGAAGTGAGGGGGTCATCGAAAATTTTATGGCTTTCAATTCCGTCTGCCTCCCCACCGACGTAAATAATCACCAGTCCCTTAAATTCGGAAGAGAATACTAGGCGTGCAAACACACATGCATATCATACGTTTTTAATGATGCGTAATTAATCAAAAAGTAACTTGCTCCTCCCACCTCCACACACACACACACTCAGTAAACAGCATACTTTGTGTCATACGTAGTATCACCAAAATACAATATATAAGCGTAGATACATGAAGCATGCTTCTGAAGCATGGATTAAACGGGACGGAAAGCCAATTGGGCTCGAGATTGGTTAATAAATACAGATGCAAACCTATTTACGTTGCCTTTTGGACTTATATGTCAGACTGCCTGAGCGGGGAATCGAACCCAGGACCTTTGAAATCAAAGGCCAAGGTCCTACCGCTGAGCCAGACTGACACTGCCTACGTTACGGTTTTTGGTTCTCTTTTTTTTCGCTGATTTGAAAATATATGGCTATATTTAATTAAAGTGTGTACCGGTGTTAGGAGTTGTACACATTGTTTCTTTAGTTGTAGCGAATCTATTGCTTTTGAGTCTTTAGGATTGTATTTTTTATTTTGCGGAGCAAATGTTGCATGCCAGTCACCGCTCCTTTAAATAAACATGCATTCTCAATTTAGCAATTCTTCAAATTGACATTTCTGTACAATGGGCTCTTATCAGCAATCTAGAACTTGTGCCAAATAACGTAATATAGTCATCCGAATTTAGCAACAATCATCAGCTTCTATCAGTCACTTCTTCAGACTCGCCCTTATTGCACAATGGGCGCATGTTAGAAATCTATAACTTATGCCATATAAGGATCAGCATTTATCAACAATCATCAGCAATTATAGCATCTCCGTTTTTCTTCAAACTCACCTTCATTCCATAAATGGGCTCTTATCGGTGATCTAGAACTAGAACTAGTAAAGTAATAGGAACTACTGTAGGGAACCTTTGCTTCGTCGGAATACTTTTTTCTGCAGTAATTTTGTTACCGGCATTATCACTTTGATACGTCACTGTGTGACAGATTTTGACTCTACTTACAGTTAAGCTTACATATTATGGAGTTTAATGAAAGTAACATTTTACTTTAAAATGGTGTATTCTAATTTCTTACTTAGTACAATATTCGGAATTTGTTGAGTGCAGCCAATCCCAAAGAGTCTAGTAAAGCTAAGTTAGGCCATGCTTTGAGTAATTAGCTCTATAGGATATTGCATTAAGTAATATTCACTAAACAGTCTTAGATGCCTATGAATACCAAGTATGCAAGGTAATTTTTCCCTATAGCACGCAGACATCAGAAAATCACGAGTGGAAACATTGGTGCCCTCTACATGCAGTTGGCTGAACTAGCAATGTTATTCCTAAAATGTGTACGTAGGTGGTTTATCCAGTCTTTCTCTTCAACATATCTAAGACTTGGTAACCTGGGTGGAAACAATAATCCACGTAGGCATCGAGACTTTTTTTATCACACATCAACTGCATTGCCACTCGTTGAGGAAAATAAATCAGACCGCTAAGAGAATGTGGGTGTTTCAATATGGGTATTTAGCCTGGTATAATAGGTACCCCTTGAATGCACAGTGATTTGAAATGAACCCGTTCACGTCTCAAAGATAGTGGCGAATTAACTTACCAAACACACTCATGCTCCTGTATTAATACTGTTACGCATTTTCAATCTAGAGTATCTCAATATGCAGAAATTGAAAAGTAAAGGAACATTACACAGTTATTGTTAGACTTTATTATACATTATGTTTTAAGTTTGAAATCCGCGTATAATATATCATGAGTACCTTCGACAGGTATACACGCTAGAGCAGTGCTTTTGTTACAGTGTGCTTGCAGAGCCACTGGTGATAAAATTGGAAGATAGGCGGATGATGTGTCGAAGTTCGTTGGTCAAGCCAATATAAGCTAAAGGTAGCTGTGCTCAAACACATTGGCGAATTAACTACGCACTCAAGCTCATGTGTGAGGTTTGTTAGGTATTTTGAATCCAATGTAGCAAACTGTGGAAGGAAGGAGGACAGAAGCGAGAAAACGGCTAACTTCAAATAAAATCGAGGGGAAGCATTAGTGTTTTTGAAATTGTTTAAGGAATGGCTCAAATACCGGGAGGGGCGTGGGTTAGGGTAATCCCTGCTTGAATCGTAGCTCAAGGGTGTGCGAATCCACTAGGTGAAATTTCCTTTACCAACGTCTTTTCGGGGTTGCTGACATCGAACACCAAAGTGCACCTTACAGGGATCAGAAACAGATGATATGCCAGACTTAAACGCTCAATGAAAACATCAAGTCGTTCTCTGTCGGACCCGATTTTTTTCTCGCGACCTTCTTAGGCACTATTTGTTCGAAAGCGTTTCTGTTTGCAATCGGGGACCTTCGCCTTTGCTTTGAATCTTTCGTATGTTTAAAAAAAGTGAATAAGATTTAACTTGAATGTTGAAATAAATACATTTTACAAGTTTCGTACGGCACTCTCTAAAACTCGTTGAACAGTTCTGCGCTGCCACCACAGCTCGTCTAAGTTGTTCTTAAACACAACGTTAGTTTTCCGATCTCTCATTGTGACATCGTTGCTGCGGAATCGGATTCATCGGTTTTTTGATGCCATTTCCCATCCATTTTTCGATGCCAGTTCTGCGTGGACAGTCCACAGCTAATCTTAGTTGTTCTTTAACATGCGGTTAGTTTTCGATCCTTCAACGTGACATCATTGCCAAGACCATAGGCGTTTCAATTCCATTTTCCGCTGAATCCACAGAGAAAGATGGCGCATCTGTGTTTTTTTTCGCCAGTGTTATTTACGTAATCATAATTAACAAAAATGGTGCCTATTACTATCACCGTCCTCAGTCCCCACTAAGCTAAAAGAAGGAACAAATCACTCTACTATAATAAGCAAACAAACGATTTTATTTGCCGGTATTTCACTTACAATTGCTTAGCATCTATGTATAATGTAAGCGATATGGTGAGCATTGGTGGGGGGCAGGTTCTTAAAACAAGATCTTTTATGACATTGGCCACCATTTGGCTTATCGATGCATCTGTCTATGTGACGGAACTTATGACGTAAGCGATTAGTTTTGGTGTAATCAGTCGTACAGCACTTGGATGAGTTTAAGAAAGTGTTCTTACCTTTATGTTGCTACTTCGGTTTCTGTTTGACACCGTCAGTTCTGCTAATGCAAGTGACTCAGCATGCGGCAAGGTGACCAGATGGTTAGCATGGCCATCTTGTGCACCAGAGGTCGCGGGGTCGAGGCTGGCCTTAGCCAACCCTGGCAATTTAGGGAAGAGAAGGGTCCTGTGATGTCTCGTGCTCTTGCTGATTGCGGCATGTAAAAGATCTTAGGAATTTCCGATGGAATTTACCTATCAAAATTGTCCCTCTCCCATTATGGCGCCATGGCTTCAGCTGGGAGCGCATCAAAAGCTAAAGCAATTGACTCAGCGTCAAACAGAAACCGAAATAGCAATAATATTGAAGGTAGGAATACTTTCTTACACTCCTCGAACTATTCTGACCGATGAGTTTTAAAGCTTTCTACTTGATTTTAGAAGTTGACCTCTTGGGTACACTAATGAGCAAATGTTAGGTTTTGTTATTAATAGTCTGGTTATAGTGCATACCATAGCATTTAACGTTAAGAATTGTGGTATAGAGTCGATCATTAAGTTTGAAAGTAATTGTGGTTACGAATATAAATAATAAGTGGCTCATCCTTTACCGCTAAAGCAGAAATTGATGATAAATTTGTTAGCTCTTATGACTGCTCATCGTTAACCAAGAACAGGTATGGAACGTCACCAATTAGATGAACGTTATCTTTTGGATCGGGACATCCTGCTGGATGTTTGTGGGTTGACATTTTGCGAGCTGACATTCTCGCTGGAGGTAAAAACAACAGCCTTTTTAGTATAGTTAGTGCTGTGAGAGCAATTTTCTTAAGTCGAAAAATGCGTAATTTTGGGATTTGTTGCTTTTGCTGTCATTTTGAGCAGGTGGAATCTTTTCCTAAACATATGTTTCGCATTACAAGGGATTGAACATTCTTCACCAGTTGTTGCTCGATTGGCGTCTGGGTGACTGTTTTGGGATTTGTTGGATGTTGCTATCATTTTGAGCAGGTGGGATCTTTTCTTTTTCGATTTAAATGTTAACATATGTTTCACATTTCAAGGGATTGATCATTCTTTAGCAGTTGTTGCTCGACTGGCGTCTGGGAGACTTTTTTTGGATTTGTTGGCTGTTGCTACCATTTTGAACAGGTGGAATCTTTTCTTTTTCGATTTAAACCTTAACATATGTTTCGTATTACAAGGGATTAAACATTCTTAATCTTTAGCCATTTGTTGCTCGATTGGCGTCTGGGTGACTTTACTTAATTGTGCCTGCCACGACATAAGACGAGATGGTCACATAATTTCAGACCATATTCTGTTGTTTTTTTTTTCTCATTCGATCAACTGCCTTGGGTGATTCAGTTGCTCCTGCTGACACATAAACCTTTTGACCTATGAGCTTTAATTTCACACCTTACATCCTAAGGCTTAGGTACGTTGACCAATGTATTTCTTCAGTGTCATGTTTATTAGAATTGTTGCGTTTGGTTTAGGTTCCCTCACCTGAGAATGTCTCCGAACTGGAAGACGAAACGTCGTGCACTTCGATTTCACTTGTACTTTATGGCTTCTCTCTCCTTACTTTTATGCCTCTTATACTTCAAATTGAGTTTGCCTTACACTACAATGAGGTCCCCACCCATCCTGTGTATTGTATTTTAAAATTAGAAACTGACTACGAGTTAAATTCAGGGATTAGTAAGCAAGCTACTCCAAACTTCACTTAAAATTGTTTCCTTAAAGCAACAGTTTGATTTCCTAAAAAAAAAAATTGTAAAATTCATAGTCTTAAATCGAACTCCTTTCCTCGTCCTCCTTTTCTTATCACATACTCTCGTCCTATTAAACAAGGAGAATCTGTCAACTTACTTTTTATTTCATCTCTTTGTCCTGAGCATTATATTAAACTTGCTAAACTTAGAAAAACCAAACCAAATTTAACTGATCGAAGGCCAGATTTAAAAAAAATATTTTCAAAAATTTTTTGACGAATCTATGCTTATTCAAGACACCATTTTGAGACTGCAATATAAATTTAACAACCTTGTCAGTCGAAAGATTGACTCCTTTATTGGTGAACAGAATACTTGGTTTAAAGATAAGAAAACATCCCATGGAACTCCACCTCGCCCATGTCGGGCTACTGACCTAACCAGTTGCATCATAAAAAAGTTGTTTTTTCCGCAGAACAAATGGCTATATAACTGGGCATAAGACCAACCTCTCATGAAATGATTATCTTTCGATCCAAAATTTGTAGACCCCAAACTTGAAAATAGTAATTCCGCATTTTTTTGCTAAAGTAGTATCTGGCACAATCAGATGTCCCATCGATTTGAAATTAATAGCTTGCTCTGTGGTCACTTCGAACCAGCTTGAAAAAAGGAAGGTCTCATTATTTAATACCATACTCTCTCCTTTTTTTCTCAGTCGATCTTATGCCTTGGGTGAGTTAGTTGTTGATGTCGACACATTCGTCAGAATTGTGTTGACGTTTTTATTTTTTATTTTTTGAGTGTTATGTATTTTATCTATTGTATCATGAGACACCTTACATTCTTATGATATGTAAGGCTTAATTTGGCACCTTACATCCTTATGAAGTGTAAGGCTTAGGTACCTTGACCAATGCGTTCTTTAAGTGCCACGGTCTTTTTTTTTTTGGCATTAGAATTGTTTGGTATAGTTTAGGTTATTCCGTTTCAAAAATATTTTATATTATATTAAAATTATCCACATTTCTTTTGGTGGTTCTACGCTCCAATTTTCATTAGTCTATCTGCCATTTCTATGTCCTGAACGTTCCATTATACCAAAATGGCGTAGACAGCAGCCCCCAATACCAATGGTGGCCAAATCTTCTCAACGATTCCACCCTCTTGAAAATTAAATGGCACATTTCTCACTTTCTGGAAGCTGTAGCATACATGTTGGACACAGCTTTTCTACAATACGCTGGACTTTTTTTTCAACATAATGGGGTTCCCATGGGTATCCAAATCTAGACATTTCTGTGTGCTGTAGTGATGAATGAAATTGATAACCTCTTGAGCACGCTAATGAGCAAATGTCAGATTTTGTTATTATGAAGTCTGGTTATCGTGTATGCGCAGTATTCAACTCTAACTATTGTGGTATAGAGTCGATCATAAAGTTTGAAAGTAATTATGGTTACGAATACATGCAATAATTAACCCACCATTTACCGTTAGAGCAGAAATTGATGATAAATTTGTAAGCTCTTATGTAAGCTCTTATCTTTAACCAAGAACAGGTATAGAACATCACCAATTAGATGAACGTTATCTTTTGCATCTTGACATCCTGCTGGAGGTTTGCGAGTTGACATTTTGCGAGCTGACATCCTGCTGGAGGACGGCATTTTTAGTGTAGTTAGTGCTGTGAGCTATTTTCTTAAGTCTAAAAATGCGCGATTTTTTGTATTTGTAGGCTTCTGCTACCATTTTGAGCTGATGGAATCTTTTCTTTTCAGATTTAAACTTTAACATATGTTTCGCATTACAAGAGATTGAACACTTTTAGCAGTTGTTGCTGGACTGGCGTGCGGGTGACTTTCCTTAGTTATGCCTGAAACACGAAACGACACAAGACGAGCTGGTCCCATAATTTAAGAACATATTCTGTTCATTTTTTTCTCATGTGATCAGCTGCCTTGGGTGACTTGGTTTCTCCTGTTGTCGCATAAACCTAATGATCTGCGAGGTTTAATTTCACACCTTACACCCTGATGAACTATAAGGCTTAGGTCCCGGGCAAAACTGACCGGCCTCCACCTCAGCGTGGTGCTCGGGTGAACACCTCTCGTGGGTGGCCAATGGGGGCGGTAGCCGGACCAAGGCGGTGATGGTAGTGTATCTCATCTCGGTGGGTGCACGACGGGGCAAGACGTAGACCAGCGGAAGCCAGTCTGTCACTTGCGCAACCCAGGCATGGGAAGCATCTGAGGGAATGCGGCTCCAGCAGTAGCGACCAAAACTGCTACCCTTAAGTGGGGGCAATGCAGAGGCCACGAGGATGAGCAATTGTTCTCGAATCTGTCAGGGCGACGAAACCCTGGGTGTGGGAACCAAAATTTTGGTAGTCTCTTCGGAGCAATGGTGCACCAAACTCCTTAATTGGTAATGCGGGGCTGAAGTTTTGCCAAGGCTTTAGCACTTGAGGATGGACTCGCACGGGCTTGGTGGTTTGGGGAACACCCCGCAGCTGGAGGGGTAGCTGGCAAGGCGACTGATTGATAGTAACAGTCGAACCCGCTAAAGGGGCTTGGCTGCGAACACTTTTGGAAGCTGGACCCGGCGACTGTGGCGCAGATCAATGCCCGGTACCAAAGTCCGACAACTTGGTAGCACTTGGTGCGGCCCCACTGGAGGTCTGGGAGATGGGTCCCACTTCCCCTGATCCCATCCAGTACCTGTGTCTGCTATCGTAGCGCAGGGCGTTATCAGGCATATCCTGATGTCTAGTGCCTGGGTGGCAAGGGCGGCTTAATGGCTAAACGCTGGGAAAGTCGCCCAACCCCAACCAATCACTTCAATGTAAGACTTAGGTACGTTGGCTCAAAACCTTTACAGTCGAAAGATTGAATCCTTTATGGTTGAACAGAATACTTGGTTTAAAGATAAGAAAACATCCCGGAGAACTCCACCTCGTCCATGTCGGGCTACTGACCCAAACAGTTGCATCATAAGAAAGTTGTCTTTTCCGCAGAAAAATGGCTATATAACTCGGCATAAGACCAACCTCTCATGAAATGCTTACCTTTCGATCCAAAATTTGTAGCCACCAAAATTGAAAACAGTAATAACGCATTTTTTTGCTAAAGTAGTATCTGGCACAATTAGATACCCCATCGATTTGAAATCGGAAGCTTGCTGTGTGGTCACTTCGAACTCGCTTGAAAAAAGGAAGGTCTCATTATTAAGACCATACTATTTCTTCTTTTTTTTATTTCATCTGTTTCCTTGGGTGAGTTGGTTGATGATGTCGACACATTCGTCAGAATTGTGTTGACGATTTTATTTTTATTATTTTAAGTGTTGTGTATTTTATGTGTTGTAATATGTGACACCTTACTTCCTTATGAAATGTAAGGCTTAGGTACCTTGACCAATGCATTTCTTCAGTACCTTGCTTTTTTCCCCCTTAGAATCATTTGGTATGGTTTAGGCTCTTCCATTTTGAAAATATTTTACATTACATTAAAGTTACCCACATTTATTTAAGTCGATATACGCTCCAATTTTCAATAGTCTATCTACCATTTCTACGTCTGGAACTTTCCATTAGACCAAGGATGGCGTAGACAGCAGCCCCAATAATACCAATGGTGTCCAAATCTTCTCAACGACCCCACCCTCTTGATAAATTAAATGGCACGTTCGCACTTTCTGGAAGCTGTCGACCTCATGTCTGACACAACTTTTCTATAATACACTGGAAATTTTTCTTCAGCATAATGGGGTCCCGATGGGCAGCCCAATCTAGACATTTCTCTGTGATATAGTGATGAATGAAATTGATAACCTGCTGTTAACCCAATTCAATCCGATCGTTCATTATAAAAGACTAGAGAAGCCCATGCTATGCACGGGGCCGGTCATGAATTAAGTTTATGGACACATTTCCCGGGACATTTTTCCGGCACTCTTCCCAACGACTTGTCAGATTGATCGACCACTCATGCCTCCCTCCTATTTGCATGCAGGTAGAATGGAAGAGCGCATTTGGAATGCGGGTGCGAGGAGGGGAGAAGTGATTGTTCGGCGCGACGACTTTTCAGATTGAACCTTTATTGAGTTGATCGACCACTCATGCATGCCTCCTGTTTCCATGCAGGTAGAGTAGAAGAGTGCATTTTCAATGCGGGCGCGGAGGGGAGTGGTGGTTTTCCTTTTAGCCTTCCTTTTAGCCGGCCTCCAAGATTATTATAAAGATTTACTGACGAATCATTTGCCCTTTGCCCGGTTATTATTCGTAATGATGTTTTAACGTTTCTTAATAGTTACCACCCCACCTTGCCATTCACAATGCCATCTGCCATTTGTCCTTTATAATACAAAAACGTTAACTAGTTTTCTTTCACTCGAAATTACTAACAAAAAAACTGGGTTTCTGACGGCCCCTAACATCAAAGCAATAACTGAAAGACTTCGTAAGTAGGTTTATACGAT
Organism: Lithobius niger; assembly: GCA_023313725.1. Lineage (NCBI taxonomy): Eukaryota > Metazoa > Arthropoda > Chilopoda > Lithobiomorpha > Lithobiidae > Lithobius > Lithobius niger. Next base: position 63,437 of record JAHWFP010208233.1, on the reverse strand, counting down.
AATGTCCGTCTTATTAGTAAAAAATAATAAATTGGCTCTTCACAACCAACAACCCCCCTCCCCTGCAATAATACTTCAAAATCCCGGCAAAGGCTAGTAAAGATACCATTTAGAGCAAACCCTACAATCATCCTGGGTGCATGGACGCCTACGTAGGCCAAAGTGAGCAGGATTTTGTAAATGTCCGAGTTCCTACAAACCTAACTATAAATTGATGAAGCCAGAAAACTCACTGGTACACAATTCCTAAAATCTGGACACAAACCGGATATTCAACAAACCAGAATTTTATTTCAAATTAAAACAACAAACCCGTGAAGACTTACAAATGTTCTATATTCACTTAACCAATCCACGTGTTCGTAATCACATGATCACAAATAGCCAATCACTACATCATTACATTAAGATATGCAAGTATGCGGACATCAACCACTATCCATCACTCAAAATGGAAGGTCCCATTATTTAAGACAATACTATGTCCATTAGTTCTCATGCGATCTGCTGCCTTGGGTGAGTTAGTTGCTATTGTTGACACATTCTCGTTCACACATAACACATTTTTAAAAAGCATTTTGTATTTTATGTATTGCAATATAAGGTCTTACACCCTTACGATCTTTAAGGTGTAATTCACACGTTTCATCTTCAAGAACTGTAAGCATAATGTAACTTGACCAATTATTTCTTCAATATCATGTTTCTTTTTACCGTATAATTGTTTGGTATGGTTTAGGTTCCCTCACTTGAGAACGTCTCTGAACTGGGAGACGAAACGTCGTGAATTTTGATTTCACTTGCACCTTATCACTTCTCTCGTCTTTTAATTCTATATAGTGATTTTTAATCTAGTCTTCTGAGCTTTCAAATTGACCCTTCTTACACTACAATAAGGTCCCCTAGACATCCAGTGTATGGTATTTTAAAATTACTCTTCCGTACTTCACTTAAATTTTTTTCCTCAGAACAGCAATTAGGTTTCCTCAAAAATTGCAAATTGCAAGGGTACTAAGTTGAACTTCAACATCCTCCTTTTCAGATTAGATACTTTCGTCATGTACTTAAACAAGGAGATCTACTAACTTTTTTTTTTTGTTTAATCTCTTTGCACTGAGCGTTATTATTGAACTTGCTAAGCTCAAGAAAACCAAATCAACTTTAACCAATCGCAGACCAGATTTAACTACCCACACCCCATTTCTAGTATTTTAAAAATGTTGACGAACCTGTGCTTTAAAAGTACTTAAGACACCATTATGTGACTGCAACATCAATTTAACAGCCTACTCATCGTGGCTGAGTTGTGAGAGAGCTCAGTCTAGTTGCAGGAGGCTTGCGTATCTGGTCGAACCCTGGAAAGGGCTCCTTGGCAAAGTCCCCGGCCAGGGTAGCGTGAGAGGCTACCATGCTCCTTCAGCGGTTATGGGAACTATTCTGGCCAATTCTGGCAAATCTTTCGGCCCCTACGATGATCGGAGGTTTGCCGGATCGAATCGGTTGGCACCTCCCTTTACCAGATATTTCTTCTGCTCTAGAAATCTGGTAATGTTCAAAATTGAGCCGGTTCAGCTATACAATTCGGCTGACTTAGGCTCAAAGAAATTAATTAAGAAAAAAAAATTAGTCTAACGATTTACTCATTTATTGCTGAACAATATACTTGCTTTACACTTTAACAAAAACTTCCCTGGTATCCCTCCCATGTCAAACTACCGACCCAACTAGTTGCACCATAAAAAAGTTGTTTATCCCGCAGTATAAATGGCTACAAAACCTAGCTGTGCACGTCTTATACCAATCTCTAGTGAAATGCTTGCCTCTCGATCCAAAATTTGTACCAACAAAGAAACCAGAAAACTAATTCAACAATTTATTTATAAACTCGAATATGGAACAATTAGATGCCCTCATCGATTTGAAATCCATTCTCTTGCGATACTATCGCTTCGAACCATGTTGACATATACGAAAATAATTTGACCCATTTTCAACTTTCACGTATTCCAAACTGTATTAAGGAACCTCACGAACTCATTTTACAATCCGTTAAAAGTAATTCCACTGCTAACTACCTTCAAACTCGTGTTCATGAAATGATCCAGCATGAACTTAGTAACACCGAGCCTTTTCCTAAACTCGACCGTAACCCAACTTCTAAATTTACGGCTGTAATTAAGAAAATCTTTGTGAATCTAATCAAACCGAGTAAACTTGACAATACAGTGTTTTATAACTACAAGATACAACACCACCATCCTATTTGTCTTTCCTAGAATCGACACTCATAATGAAAAGACTCATTATGGTTGATAACCAGTGTTAAAAATTCCCCGAATTTGGCACTTGTTACAATTCTGTCTCCTACACTTAAACTTTTGGTTCAAGATACACATACTGTCCCTAACTCTTTAGCTGTAATTAACGACTTGACTGTCGCCCTTGGTCCACCAAATTACAACTGGACATCTTTTGACGTCACAGCCGTGATTCCTTCTCTTAGATGATGAACTTAATCTTGAAATTTTTTCAAAGAAACATCTCAACCTCACCCACCCCTCTTCATAAATTAAATGGTGCATTTTCACTTTCTGGCAGCAGTCGAACTCACGTTTGACATAACTTTTCTACAAAACATTGGAAATATTTTCTTCAGCATAATAGGGTCCTGATGTGTAGCCCAATCTCTACATTTCTGTGTGATATAGTGATGATTAAAAGTATTAAAAAACATCCGTTGACGAATCATTTGCACTTTGCCCGATCACTAATCGTAATGATATTTTAAGGTTTCTTAATAGCTACCACCCTTTCAATGTACAATGGAGGCACCTGCTGTTCGTAATGATATCCATAACCAATCACCTACATGATTACATTAAGATATGCAAGGATGCTGACTTCAGCCTTTTCCCATCAATCAAATGGACGATCCCATTATTAAGCTCCATAGTATATCCATTTTATTTTTTCATTCGATCTGCTGCCTTGGGTGAATTATTTGCTGTTGTTGACACATTCTTTCAGAATTGTGTTGATATTTTTATTATGTTTTAAGTGTTTTGCATTTTATGTATTGTAACATGACACGTTACAGCCTTATGATGTACAAGGATTAATTTGCTGCTTTACATCCTTCTTAAATAAAAGGCTTAGATACCTTGGCAATGCATTTCCACAATAGTATGTCTTTTTTTCTCTTTTGAATTGTTTGGCACGATTTAGATTCCATCGCTAGATAACGTCTCCTAACTTGGAAAAGAGACGTGGTAAACTTCGATTTCACTTGCACTTCATACCTTGTCTTATCTTTTTAGTCTGTAAAGTGATTTATACTCTACTCCTCTTTGACTTCAAATCGAGGCTGCCTTTCTCGGCGATGAGGTCCCCTACCCATCCTGTGTACTACATTTTAAAATTCGCATTGAATCCGAGTGAAATTCTGGCATTAGAAAGCTAGTCCATACTTCACTTAAAATTGTTTCCTTACAATAATAAATTTGGATTGTTCGAAAACCGTAAATTTCACGGTCCTTAACCGAATTCCTTTCCACGTCCTCCTTTTCATATTAGAAAACTCCCGTGCACTTAAACAAACAAAATCTGCGAACCACTCAAGCCTTTTACACTGAGCATTACATTGAAATTGGTGAACTTCAGAAAATCAAACCATATTTAACTAATCGCGGCCGGTTGTACCTACACACATTCCTTTTCGACTATTTAAAAAACTGTTTTACGAATATGTGCGTTAAACATACTCAAGACACCATCACGAGATTGTAACGTAATATTTAACAGCCTCCTCAGTCGAAAACATCCCTTGTAACCCCCTCCCCCACGTCAGGTACCGACTCAACCAGTTGCACCACCAAAATGTTGTCTATCCTCGGGTTGAAATGGCTACACAATCTCTTACGGAATGCTTGTCTCTCCAGCCAAAATTTGTACCGACAATAAAGTAGAAAACTGTTCCGCAATTTGTTGCAAAACTTGAATCCGGCACAATCGTATACCCCCCATTGAATTGAAATTTGTTTGCCTGCTCTGCAAAGACTTCGAACCAGTTTGAAAAATGACCAAAAAGAATTTGTCCCCCTTACTTTTTAGGGAACCTGATGACAGCATTTACAATCCGATAAAAGTATTTTCGCTGTTATCTGCCTCCAAAATAATATTCATGAAAAGTGTGAACTTAGCTTACCTTAACTCTGCTAAGTAATAACAATGCGCTTTTTTCTAAACTGGACAATAACTCAGTTCTAAATTTTCGACTCTCGTTTAGAGCTTCTTTAAGAAACTAATCAAACTGGTTAACATTGCCCGGTCAGAGCTTGAAACTACAAGCACCACCTCCCCATCTGTCTTTCCAAAAATGAAATTCATAAAAAAAATACCGTCTCCAGTTGATAAACAGTAGTAAAAAAAATACCTCGAATTTGGCTCTTGTTAAAATTGTGTTTCCTACACTTAAACGTTGACTCAAGGTAATATTGTCCCTATCTCTTTAGCTGTAATTAAGGACCTCCCGGTCACCCTTGGTTTAACAAATTTTAATCTTTTGACGTCATACCCTTGTTTTCTTCTCTATATCGTAAACTTATTCTTGAAATTTTTTGATGAAGATTATGAATAATCCCGCCCCTCTTGATAATTAAATTGGAACATTACTCACTTTCTGGAAGCTGACGAACTCATGTTTGACATAAACAACTTTCCTGCAATACCCGGTACTTTTTTGCTTCAGTATATAGGATTCCGATGGGTAGCCCAATCTCTACATTTCAATGTGATAGAGTGATGCATTTAATTGATTACCTACTCTTAAGCCCATCAACTCAAATCGTTTATCATAAAATATTCGTTCACGACTCATTAGCACTTTGCCCAATCACTATTCATAATATTTTAAGGTTTCTTAATAGCTACTACCCCCCAACTTGCAATTTACAATGGTGGCACCTGATAATGGCTTTCCTGGACTTCAAAATATTTCCTAATACGCACAGTACAATAGAAACAGTGCTTTACCATAAACCAACTCAAAACACTCCCACTGTTACTTCGAATCATATACCGATCCCCATCTACCTTGTTGATGGACTAAAAATCGAACTACGTAGAGTACCTTCATGCCCAAGCCACAAAGAATTCGTCATTGTTTTCCAGTTGGCACTATTGCCACTATACGGATTTGCATAAACCATTACCAACAAACAACCTATCGTCAGTGTCAAGAGGATCTCGATGCAGATTGATTGAATGAAGCTATGCAGGCCGAAATTAAATCTTTGTAGGACATGGGCGTGCGAGAAGTGATGGACCAACCCCCACACTGTCGTGTGATGAAATCTAAATGGATCTTCTCTAAGAAGTATGATAAAGACGGGACTTTACAAAAGTTTATAAAGCTAGATTCATCGCATGCGGTAATTCCGCTAAACCGCTTACGTATATTTCATTAGTATTTAAACAATAGCTTTCCATTTTCAACGATTTGTAAATACAAAAGTGTTAACTAGTTTTCACGCACTGGACATCAATGGCAAAAAAACTGGATTTCTGACTGCCCCCAAAGGAGTATCTGAAACACTTCGTAAATAGCTTTATACCGATAATATTCTTAGTAAAAATAATAAGGATCTTCACAACAAACTCCAAACCCTTTCTTGGCCCCCCCCCCCCATGCTACAGTAGTACAAATTCACGGCCGAGGCTACCAAAGGCTCCATTTATAGCATACCCTGCAATCATCCTGGGTGCACGGCCATCTATGTAGGCCAAAGTAAGCAGGGAATTTGTAAACGTGTCAGTTCCCACAAATCTAACTATAATATAATAATAATAAATAAATTTAACCACAGAGTGGTTGGGATCTAGAAGGGGTAGACCACTTACACTAGTCCGAGTCTTAAAAGTTAAAATGTTAAACCTGGGCAACAAATTCAGGCCTCCTCAAGAATTTGCGAAGACAAATTTTGGTCAACAAAAATTTTAAATGGTCGACAGAACGTGCCCGTACAGCTTCCTCGGACAGAGAGTTCCATGGATGGATTACTCTCACAGCAAAAAACCTTAGTCGACAATCCAACCTCCCCGCTTGGGTAGCCAATTTAAGCGAGTGGCCTCTAGTTGCCAAGTAAGGGCAAGGGTCAAAGAACGGCATGTCCACTTGCAAAAAACCTCTAACAATTTTGAAGGTCAAGAGAAGGTCAGCTCGAAGCCTACGTAACTCCAGGGACTCGAGCCCCACGCGAGTTAATCTCATGTCGTAAGAGAGGTTCCACATGCCAGGAAGTTTTTTAGTAAATTTGCGTTGGACCGATTCAACCCTGTCGATATCTCCCAGAAGAGTAGGAGACCAAACCGGGCACGCATACTCCAGGAGTGGTCTCACAAACACTTTAAAAGCCCACACTTTAGTTTTAACATTACCGGAAGTGAAACAGCGTTCAACAATTGCCAGTCTTCAAAAGGCTTTAGTAACAATCAAGTTGCAATGGATCGACGGCTTTAGATTGGTGGTTAGGCAGACCCCCAAGTCATTAATTTCAAAAATTTCAGGAAGTAGCTGGTCTTTAAGACTATAGCGTGGAGAAAAGTTATGGTGACCCACATGAAAAGCCCGGCACTTGCTATAAATTGGTTATATCAGAAAACTCAATGGTACAACATTTTCTAAAAACTGGACACAAACCGGATATTCCATTAACCATGATTTTCATTTTACACTCCTACACCGAAACCCGTGAGAAATTGGAAACGCTCCACATGCACTTAAACAATCCACTTGTTCGTAATCACATGACTCCAATAGCTAATCACCTACATGAATACATTAAGGTATGCAAAGATCAACCATTTCCTACCACATCAAAATGGAAGGTTCCATCATAGAAGACCGACGATATTCTGTCCATTTTTTCTCATGCGATCTCTGCCTTCGGTGAGTTAGTTGCCGCTGCTGATACATTCGTCAGAATTGTGTTAACATTTTAACTATTTTTAAGTGTTTTGTATTTTATGCAGCGTAGTATGACACCTTGAATCCTTATGATTGGTAAGGTTTATGTTCACACCTTACATCCTTCTGAACAGTAAGACTTAGGTAACTTGACCAATGTATTTCTTCAATAGTATGTTTTTTTTTTTTTTTTGCTTTAGAATTGTGTGGTCTGGTTGAGGTTCCCACACTTGGGAACATCTCCGGAACGTCGTGAACTTCGATTTCACTTGAACTTTACGATTTCTCTTGTCTTTAAAATATTTAATTTTGTAAAGGGCTTTTTACTCTACTCTTCTGTAAATTTCACGGTCTTAGGCTAAACCAAACTCCTTTTCACCTACTCCTTTTCAGATGTATTAAACAGATACAATCTTCAATGACTACAAGACAATATAATAAATGGTGCGAAAGCAATATCAATAAATCACCACATAGTGACACGAGACAAAAAAGCGCAATACAGAGCAAAAAAGAAACAAAAACACACAAAACAACATAAAAGTCCACCAAAAAAAAAAAGAAAAAAAATTAGAGATTGCAGATGTTTTCGTCCAAGGACGAGGTAGCGGGAAAGGTATTCAGAATGGAGGCGGCATTCCCCCGCTGAACAGCAATGCTGATCCGTTGCAGTAAGAAGGCAGTGGTCCGTTTCTCCCCACTAGAGGAAGCAATCCTGCGGCCAATGGCACGCAGCAAAGGCAGGCCCTCGGGACCTATAGAGCCCAAAGACTCAATGGTGATGGGGCAGAAGATGTACTGGTTACCCAGAAATGCGTATTTTGCCTTTTTCCTTTGTTCCACGGCAGAAGCGGCACTCCCAGGCTGCAAGGCACTAGAGTTTAAATAGGAAGGAGCCAAGCAGTCTGTGCACGTAAAATCCCAGACCAGTTGACGCCCCCCCCCCCTTTCCATGGGATTCAAGATTAGAAACTCTCCTGTAACTAAACAAGCAGAATCTGCCAACTTACTTTTTATTCAAGCTCTTTGGACTTAGCGTTTCATTTAACCTTTTGAACTCAGGAAAACGAAACCAGATTTAACTAATCGCAGACCATATTTAACTACCCACTACCCTCATCTGGGTATTTTCAAATATTTACGATCAATCTGTGCTATAAACATACTCAAGACACCATCATGCTACTGCAAAGTAAATTTAACACCCTTCTCATTCGAAAGATTGATACCTTTATTATTCAACATCATACTTGGTTTTGAACATAAGAAAACTTTCCTCGTATCCCCTCATGTCAGGCTACCGACCCAACCAGTTGCACAATCGAAAAGTTGTCTTTTCTGCAGAATAAATGCCTACACATCTTAAGTGGGCATTAGACCAACTTCTTATGAAATGCTTATCTCTCGATCCATTTTGTACCGACACCAAGCTTGAAAGTTGTAATTCCCAATTTGTTGCTTAACTAGAATCTGGCATAACCAGATACCCCATCGATTTTAAAATCGTTACGCTTGCTCGGCAATCACTTGGAACCAGCCTAAAAAATGGAATGTCTCATTGTTTAAAACCGTACTCTGTCCTCCTTTTTCTTATTCGATCTGCTGCCTTGGTCGAGTTAGTTGTTGTTGTTGACACATTCGTCAGAATTGTGTTGACTTTTTTATTTTTATTTAAAAAAAATTGTTTTGTATTTTAAATATTGTAATAATGAGACACCTTACATCCCTATGAACTGTAAGGCTTAGGTATCTAGACTTATACATTCCATCAATGCCGTTATTTTTGCCTTATAATTGTTTGGTTTGGTTTAGGTCGTTCACTCTTAACGGAAGAACTGCCTGGCAGTAACAATGGTTCAACTACGCCAAAAAAAGGTCGTCATTTGTTTTAAACCACTAAACTTTTAGCTGAAACATGGATACCTTCATTTGCTGCATTTGCTCATTTATCATGGTAACACTGGTTTACCAAGCTATAAGCATGCAACATTGCTGGCACATGCAATGATTGTTGCACCAACAACTTTGAAACAATTCACCTCAACACTGGAAGTCCCCATTACGAAATAAGTAGTCTTTCTATCGTAGGAAGTTGCCAATTTCGAAGCCCACTAGTCCCAAAATTAACAACACGTCGTCATTTGTTTTAGAAATGTAAGCTTCTAGCTGAATCATGGATTCTGTCAGTTAGCTCTATAAAATCAACAAATTCAAAACCTTTAGCCAGGCTTCAATGTCACATTTCGAAGTGATGTAGTTTAGACGTCACCAATGATAAAGAACATGCACCGAGTTGCAGTCAGTTGTATAATCAATTGTTATCCAAGTTTGAAGGCTTTGTTATAGGTCTCGCATTGCACTGTGGAAGCACCACGCACGTATGCAGGCAGTCGTCTGGGCTTTTGTATGTATGACTACCATCGTAACCGGCTTAGCCCTGGTTTTGTTTCAGCAGTGGTTAAGTTTGGCCCGCAGTTGTTTCCCAGTTTTCAGTTGGTGTTGCCTGAACATTGACTGCAACAGGCAATTTTTCTTTCATTTTGTAAGTTTCACTTTTCGTCTTATCTTCTCCCTACACTTTCCTCCCTTTCTGTCCTCTAACCCGGCCCTCTCCTTTCCTTCCTCCTCCTCCTCTTTGCCACACGTAGATGACAGGAAATTTTTCTTCCTTGAATCCTCCTCATTTCCTCCCGTCCTCAATCTTATATGTCCCGTCCCTTCTTTTCTGTCGGTGCAGTTGATGCATAATCATATACTTAATGGTAACAGACTCGATCTCCCTCCCATCCTCCCAATCTCTTTATTTTCTAACGAGCAGGGATAACAGACGCACTGTCCCACACATGGGCATTCCCCATTCAGCCTCCCCCCCCCACTCCCAGTTTATCGATTTGGCTTGAGCGCTCCGTAACGTGTGAAAAATAACTTCTTTGTGCACGAGGTTATTTAAGACTTGCCCCTGAGATACCCTCTCAGAGCAAAATCTATAGGCAACAATTTGCCCGTTTCACTTTTTCAAGGCAACAACGTACCAGTTTCAACTTCTATCCAAAGAATTGACACTATCGCCTGTTTTCATGGTAGAGGTGGTACTTATCTTCGCCCGTGTTCTTGTAGGGGTATGTTTGGCCCGTGGTTGTTTCCCAGTTTTCAGTCGGTGTGGCGTAAACGCTGAACGCTACAGGCAATTTCGCTTGTTGGAGTACTCCCCTTCTCCTCCCATCGTGTACGTGCCCTCCCCCTCCTCCTTTCCTCCAATCCTACAAAAAAAACTTACTTTGACTGGTTCAGTTAATGCATAATCATATGCTTTATGGTAACAGACGTATTCCCCCCCCCCCCCCCATCCTCACAATCTCTCTTTTTTTTACTAAAGAGCAGGGCTAACAGACGCACTGCCCCACGCACCGGCATTTACCGTTCAGGCCCACCTCCCCACTCCCAGTTTATCTCTTTGGCTTGAGCAATCCGTACCGTGTGAAGAGTAACTGTTCTTTGTGCGTGACCGTCATTTAAGACTTGCCTTTGAGATGACTGATGACCGCGCAGAGCGAATTGTTAGTAGAGGCAACAATGTGCAATTTTAACTACTTTTCAAGGCAACAACGTACCAGTTTCAACTTCTAGCCAAAAAATTGACACGCTCGCTAGTTTTCATTGTAGGGGTTTCCCTTTTTCGGGGGGCGTTGTCTTCGTTTCTGCAATGAGACTTTAGTTTAAATGCACGAAGATGATGTATTAGCTCCAGAATAGGTTTCTTTATCTTTAACAGGCTACCGTGTTTTGGCTCAATCGTATTATCACCTTTAATTCGCGCGAACACTCCATTTTTCAGTTGGTTGTTATAGTGATTTTCGCCCGCTTCCGAATCCTCTAATATTCCGAAATGGATATGCTTAGAATTTCTAAATAGTGGGAATCTGTTCCTTCCATCAATCTTAACCGATATTGGTTTAAAAAAAAGCAGATAATCAAAAAGCACTTTAGTTATTAAAATACAAACGGAGTAGTCATCAAGTGCTGGTAAATATGACATCACGACGTTTTGGTTCCTAGGTCGGAACCGTTTTCAGGTGAAGGGTTTAGAACATGTCAAACAACTCAAAAATAAAAATTAATAAAATAACAGCAGAGCTGGGTCCTGGATATAAAACTTACAAGTCAGAAGGATGTAAGGTTCTATGATAAAAACTAAAACCAAATAAAATAAAGTCAGCACAATTGTAATGACTTTGTAATGACTGCAATTGATTAAATCGTCGTGGGAAGAGGCCTGTTAAATGCAAAATTTGTGGCACTGCCTTTCCTGTTTAGTTCCTCACAGAGGTTGTGTTGATCATGCTGGGCTAGTGCTTTTCAGTATTCGTTGTGCTGACTCGGTCTGGCTGCATTTTGTTGATCTGTAGTTGGTCTGCTCTACCAGGATGGTTGACCAGTTGTGTACTGTATGCAAGGAGGAGTGCAAGGACTCTAGGGAAAACTGTGTTTCATGTGAAATCTGCTCTTCCTTCTACCACTTGGGGTGTGCTGGCTTATCAAAGAAGGTGGGCGATGTTTTACGTAGAGGTAGCCCTAACATTTGGTGGGTTTGTGAGGAGTGCAGATTATCCAAAGATGCATTTCGCTCCATTGCTAAAATGGAAAGTAGGATATCATCCATTGAATTGTCCATGGACGTCTAAAGTGAGAAGCTTAGTAAGGTTGTTACTGAATTAAAAAATAACACTCAGAGAGTGGAGGGAATAGAGGATGGCCTAGAGAGGCTCATTGATTCAAGGATTAAATATGCTCTGTCCTCCTCGACTTTGGTCGATGTTCTGGGAGTACGCCACCAGGATAGCAATGATGGCAGAGATGAGACTGAGAAGAGGATCTCTGCGTCTCTCGCGGAGATCCAAGAGAGGGACAACTGAGAAGCAAGGAGGCGAAACATTATCGTGTACGGACTTCCAGAATCATCTTCGGAGTCTGTGTAGGATAGGATTGATTCTGATCGGAAGAAAGCCACCGACCGGTTGAGGGAAGCAACTGGCTTGGACATTAATGACGGGATCATACTGCGAGTGATTCGTATTGGTAAGCCTGGCGACAGTTCCCGACACTTGAAGTTAACCTTGACTGAACAGTTAGACAGGGAACCATGCAGCCGACAGAAAACGATCTAAGAGTGAAAGAAGAACTAATACTCGAGACTTGACACCGAAGCAGCGGGAGGAAGCAAGAGTTTTTTGGGCCAAAAAGAGTGGTACGAGGGAATGATTAGTCAGGTCGCCTCTATATCCTCTACCTCACCCGATGCAGCTATTACGGACACGACTTCAAGTAGACGTGATAAATCAGTTTGACTTCACACCTTGCTTGTCAATTTTCAATCTCTTCAAAATAAGGAGATTGACTTGAATCTGTTACTGCAGGATGTTTCGGATGTTGTGTTTGGAACTGAAACTTGGTTGAGCACAAATGAGTGCTCAACTGGGTTGTTTCTGCAGAGCTATAACGTGTATCGAAGAGACAGGGGCTCCCGTGGTGGCGGGGTTCTGATTGCATTTCACAATAGACTAAGAAGTTGGCAGAGTCTTATGGATGGTGAAGGTGAATTTTGTGTATGTGAGGTGGCAAACAACCAAAGGAACACATCCTTGGTTTGTGCTTATCGTGCCCAGGGGAACAAAATTACTTTTGAAAGCGTGCAAAAAGTTTTGCTCTCCAAGGCTACGGGATCTAAAAATGTTATACTGGCTGGTGACTTTAACTTAACCGAACTCAGATGGCATGAAGGTCCAGTTACATTCAATGAGCAAAATGTGCTTCATAACAGTATTCAATCTCTGATCACCCTGGTTGGATTAAAGCAAGTTGTCGACAAACCTACCAGGGGCAACAACTGTTTAGATTTAATTTTTACCAATGTTGATATTACGTCTGTCTGAACACTTCCTGGAGTAAGTGATCATAGTGTGGTCCGCACAGTTTTTCCCATTGTCTTTGTTAAGCAAGCCACCAAAACGATTAAGGCCTTACACTACCAACGTGTGGACATTTTAGGCTTTCAGTTGTAATTAAGTGAGCGTTACCTAGCTTTTAATGCTAATTCTAAACTTAACTCTGTTGAAGAAAATTGGATGTGCTTCAAGCATGATTTACTTAGTATAGTTGAAAAGTTTGTACCTCAGTATCATTTTACACCCGGTAAGGATAAACCTTGGGTAAGCACGAAAGTTAAGTCATCACTGAGGCATCTAAAAAGAGCTCGGGGGTTCCAGAAGGGTGACAGTTAATTGCTGGCTGTCCGCAAAGGGACTAAACAAGTGTTGGTAAAGATCAGGAAGAGTTTCAATGTTAACCTTGGTAGAAAATTGAAGACAGAGTCAAAGTCTTTCTGGCGATACAATAAATCTCTTCGCAAGGACAGCTCATGTGTTCCTCCTCTTGATGGTGACAGCTACTGTACATCCAAGCCTGTAGATAAGGCAAATGCTTTCAACCTATTTTTCCTATCTGTGTTTAATCCTTTGCAGGATGGTAATATTGTTGGCCATGGAAGTGTCGCAACGCGGCCTTGTCTTATGCCTAATATTCATATTCGGCCAGAGGGCATTGAGAGTTATATTCTGAAGCAACCCAACTCGAAAGCGTGCGGTCCTGATTATGTTACTGTCAGAATGCTAAAGCTTGCCTCAACAGTTGTGTCACGGTATTTGTGTACTATCTTTGTGCAATCTATCCATGCTGGGCAAATTCCTAATGACTGGCGGCATGCTGTAGTTACACCAATACATAAATCTGGTAAGAAGAATGATCTTAAGAATTAGAGGCCTGTTTCTCTTACTAGCATCCCCTGCAAAATATTGGAACACATTATTGCTAGGGCTATGGCGGACTATTTAACGAAAAATGAACTGCTCAGTACTAAGCAATTTGGCTTCAGGAAGGGAGGATCCTGCGAGTTATTGTTAGCCAGCTTTATTCACAGACTTGCTAAAACCATGGATGAAGGGGGCATTACTGATGTTGTGTTTTTTGATCTCTCGAAGGCTTTTGACAATGTGCGTCATGGTTTTCTACTTTCAAAACTGCAGTCGTTTGGTTTTAGCCAGGAAGTATGGATGTGGATTGCGGCTTTCCTTACTGGTCGTTCACAGTTTGTGCAGCTGGAGGGTGTGAAGTCTGCAGAGGTCCCTGTTACCTCAGGGGTACCGTAGGGGTCTGCGATTGGGCCCTTCTTGTTTATTCTTTATGTGAATGATGTCCCCAGCCAGTTTAGGTCGGACAGCGCGATGTTTGCCGATGGCTGTGGAGTGGCCAGGCGTATCTCGTCCTTTGCTGACAGTCAAATTCTGCAAGAGGACATTGTCGTAATAAAACAGTGGTGCGATAAATGGGGCATGTGCATGAATCCCAGCAAAATGTTTTCATGCGTGTGAGCTGTAAGACTGGTTATCTTTGTGATGTAGTTTACAAGGTTGGAAATGTACAGATCAGGCAGTTTGACGAAGCTAAGTATCTTGGGATTCTCTTGTCTGCCGACTTGGCCTGATCCAGTCACATTCACTGTGTTTTGACGAAGGTAGCCCAGCAAACTTGGTTTATTAGTCGTGTGATGTGGGACTCGACTGTCGATATGAGGAAAACTCTTTTTGACATGCTTGCTAGACCCTACCTCAGCTACGCTTCTGCTGTTTGGCATCCAACGGGATCTGAGGCTGTGGCTTTAGAAGGGCTGCAGAGAAGAGCTGCAAGGATAATTTACCGTACTTGGGCACGGGACGTTTGTGTCACTGGTTTAATGGGCGACCTGGGCTGAACCACTTTGGAGAGAACAAGGCTGGAGCACAGATTGACTCACCTGTTCCGGGTGGCAACTGGTGATACAATTTTGAATCCTATGAATTTTATGAGCCACCCTGACTACCTTGAACATCATGACCATCCCAGAAAGATTAAGTTGTTTCAGTGCCGAAGGAACTTTTTTGCCCGCACTTTCTTCCCTGACACTATCAAACATTGGAACGCGATGCCAACAGCGAGCGTGATGTGTGACAGCGTGACTTCCTTTGAACGTTCTTTGAAGCGTGGTCACAGTCCTCCTGTCTGCAGTCACTCTATTGTTTATTAACTTCTCTTTTGGATTCTCGTCTATCTTTTTAATTTTGCCTTTTTTGGTGTGTTTTGGATTTTTGCATAATACCCAACTTGGGTGAGCGAAAAAGGTTATACTTGTACTTATAGATAGTCCTACACGCATTTAAAGGTGAAGAGGTAATGTCGTAGCAGAGAAAGCGTATGTTGCCGAATGCAAAGTGTTTTTGCTTAGACCTCTACTTGCCCGAAATGGACATGCTTAGGATTTTCTGAAAGGTATGGATATGTTCTTTCCATCAATACTAACCCAAACTGTTTAACTTAAAAAGGAACCGTCCTAAAGGTGAAGTTGTAATGGCATAGCTGCAAAGGCGTATGGTGATTTTCAAATTCAAAGTGCTCTGGTTAGCCCTTTAATTGCCCGAAGTGTACATGTTTAGGAATTTCTGATAGGTGATTTCTGAAAATCAAAGCATGTGTATTTCGGTCTATTAAACGATTCGCAAGAGCACAAAAACAACTATAACAACCAACTGAAAAAGGAGTGTTCTCGCGAATTAAAGGTGATAATACGATTTTGTGGTTCAATGAATATCACTTTTCCTGTCCAATTGTGTGCTGAACGTTTTTTGCTTCACATTATGCTTTTGATTTATTGATTGTTACGGAGTTACAGCCAAATAACCTTTTTGGAGGGATTTAAGTCGGCCCCCCCCCCCCCCACGAGGGTTTTTTTTGAACTTGCTACCATAGCTTTTGTTAAGTTAGCCTTCATGTGCATCCATACCAAATTGAATGCTTTTCACACAAAGTGAACAATGCCTTCAATTTTGGGCAGTATACTTCCATTACAGCGTATACTATGCACTAATCATGATTCATTAGTACCACTTCCGGGTTGTGTTTGGTATCATTGGAAGAGGAACAATAAATGCAGGGGTGTAATTTCGCTAACTGCGAAAGGGAATTCAAAGTATCATATTCAGACGCCATTTTGAAAAAAAAATGGCGTCTTTGCACTAATATATTAGTACCACTTCCTATAGTTACTTCCGGTTATGGTTGGTATCACTGGAAAGGAAATTTCAAGAGGAACAATAAAGTTACGGGTATAATTTTGCTAACTGTGAAAGGGAATTCCGTATTTCTATAAATACGGGTGTAAGTGTAGAATGTGGGCGCCATTCTGGAAAAATGGCGTCGTTCCTCGAACATTATTTCAGTAGACTTTTGATATGTTATTTACGACAGTTTTCAAAGTCGAATATTGTTGGTTTCATCTTTGTACTAATTACTTGTGGTCATTTTTTGCACTATATTCAGGCACCTAATTGTGCCAGAGAATATCCTGTGCTACGTGAAGGCAACCTGGCCTCTATTTTTAAACTGTGTCGACGTAAAAATGCATCTTCCCGAGCCCTCCCTTCACTTAAGGTGGCTGACGGCTCTGTCGTGAACACTGATGGGAAGGCGAAGGTTCTAAGAGCTACTTTCGCCTCAAATTTCATAACAGATCGTGGTGCCCCCTCAATTCTCCCGCAGTCCTACATTGTAAACTTGGACGCATAGTGTTCGGAAATATCTTTCTACCAGCGTTCTGTCATTGCAGCTCTGAATAAATTTAAACCTTCTAAATCCTGTGATCCAGATAGCCTATCGGCTTTTCTTCTTATGGCAATTTCATTAGTAATCTGCTACCCTCTCTCTGAACTCTTTTCGATCTCCTTTGCTCAGGTAGTATGCCTGACTCGAGGAGCTAGGCAAATGTAATTCCAGTATTTAAGAAGGGTTCCCCATCCGATCCAGTGAATTATATGCTGATCGTTATAACTTGTGTTGCATGTAAAGTCATGGAATCCATATTCTGCGATTCTGTTAGTTTCGTGGGGGAACATTCGGTGATCCGTCATGATAAGTTTGGTTTTCTCCCTAATAGGTCTGCAATGCGTCAACTGTTACTGGTCCTTGACCATTGGACAAGTGCTATGGACTTAGAACTTCATACTGACACTGTTTACTTTGTTTCAAGACAGCCTTTGAATCTGCCATCCATCGTAAAGTTTTCGATACTTGTGGTATTACGGGTAGGCTGAAAATCGCTGAAAATCGCTGAAAATCGCTCGCTGCTTCCCTCCATAACCACAGCAAAGAGTGCTCTTTGAGGGCTCCCTATCATCATGGTCAAACGTGCCATGTGGCGTTCCTCAGGACTGTTCGTGGCCCTCTATTCTTCGTAATTTATGTCAATGACTTTTCTTTTGAGAACAGTATTATTTTTTTATTCAAATTTGCGGACGACCTCAAGGTTAGTACAGAAATTACAAAATCCTCGTATTCACATGAGTTGGTTAACCAGGTACAGGAGGTTGTCACCTTGTCGGAATGTTGGCAACTCCCCCTTTCCGGTCCGATTTGCTACACTTTTAATGTTGTTAAAAGGAACTTCGACTTTCTGTCTCCTCTTGGCCGCGATTTCATGCCATCATCAGCGACTGTACGCCACCTGGGAATATGGTTTACGAGCGACCTGAATCCTCAAGCTTCAACTTAGCTGGTTTCTGTTGCTGATTGCTTGACTACTTGTGTTTTACCTTTACACTTTGTATTTTGAGTGATAACAATACATCATGATTTCAGGTGCGTTTTCTGATTTCTTTTGAATTGGCTTAACCCTTCGGCATGACATTTTACTCTTAGCTTGGCTGCAGACTTCGCTCAAGCCCGTCTTGTGTTTAGGCTGCATGTTTTTAGGTTGTCTCTTGAAAATGAACCAGAATTGGTTCGAAACGTTGGGGCTGCATTAGTCCTCATTCAACACCTAGGTAGATATTTTTGTTCATTCAATCTTGTATTCTGACGAGGGCCACTTTTCAATGCAGACTATTTACTTCATTCATGCAGAAGCTGTGGGACGAATTATTCATTTTGGTAAAAGTTAGCCTACCTATTTAGGTATGTATTTTTTTGTTGTTGAATTTATGGGACAGAAACTGCAATTCGCATTATGTTCGAGCAACCTTACGTTTCGAATTTTGAAAAGAGTTACCTTCTGGTGACCATCACAAGACTAAAAAAATGTTAAAAGTGTTGTATTAAATAATCTGATATTGATAATAGCTTAAAGAAAAAAAAGTAGGTTGCAGGAGTTGAACCCGGGACGTCCCCGACTCTGGCCGACGATAACCTGCACTAAGATAAAACTCATGGGTAAGAAAGCGTTAGCTTATTGTGTGCGCGGCGTATCTTGAGTCCTGCAAGTATTTTGTGAGCGGTTACGTCTTCCTGGACGGGGTGGCTTTAATCGATGGCCGCCATTGTTTTTGTAACCATCTTGGATATCAACAAGGTACTCTACTTCTGAAAACGTACAATCGATTATCTGTGTTCGTTCTGCGGAGAACTCAAGATAGGCCGCGGACACTCTAGGAATAGCTAAGCCTATTCTGATCTGTTGATTGGAAACAAGCTCGGTCGTTTTGCCAGAGAACCGTATTCGTTAATAAGTCAAGAATATTTATTCAAACGTCTCACAAATAATTAAGTTGTAAGTTTGAAAACACGGCTTGGATAGGACTTAAGTTTGTTGGCGAAATTTAGTATAAATTACTAAACTAAGAAGGAACAAACACTACTACCAAACGACCGCCACCATCATCCACCTCCATTCCAACTTAATTAATGATAATTTAACAGTTCGCACACGAATTTGTACGCATGCAAGAAAAGCTTACAAGAAAGGTGAAATTCTTAGTGGCAATAGGCCAATTAAACATACCTGGGCCTAAATTGTCCACGGAGTATAGGAGATCTTTTTTCGCTGTTCGCGTTGTCGGCGCCATCTGTAAACGACGTCTGTCTCTTTGCCTTTGAACAAGTTTCTGAAACGAACATACCAACGCATGTCTGCTGTTTCCTTTTAATTGCCTAACTCTTAGGGCCAGTGTAAGAGGCATGCCCTTCTGTGTCCTCTCCCCCACTTTGGGGTAAACATTATGATACATGTTTGTAATTAGTTGGCAATTTTTTTCTTTTTTTTTTCTTTTTACTTTTTTTCTCTGTATATTGTTGTAAATAAGTGTATTTTATATTTATTTTGTATTGCTGACTCATACAAGTTGACAACAACTTCGAGTCAAGTGAGCAATAAAATTATTATTATTATTATTATTATTATTATTATTATTAAAAAGAGGTAAAAAATGGTAAAAAGAGGAAAAAGAGGTAACTCATTTGTGATACCATTAATGCTCAACGAAATACCTATGGACATCAGAAATGATTTTAGGAGTCATAATGTTAAAAAACTTGCTAAAACGTGGTTATTAATGGATTTAAACTGAACGTATTAAATCAAACTAATTCTAATATGAGCATATTTTATACTGAACGATGATGAATGTTAAAAAAAAATTAACGTACGAAAATGTGATACAAAATGAGTTACAAAGTGTGTTTCAAAATCTTCCAAATTCAGTGCACAAACACGCATTTATGCATCGTGCCTTGTTGTATAGTACTTTTGTATATATGCATAACTGAATAAATATTATTATTATTATTATTATATTTCTGCAATGTTACAAAAAATAATATTTAAAAAACGAGTGCCGAAATTGCTTCCTTGTGAATGGAATATTCCTTTTAGATGTACCATGCTACGAAAAAGAGGTTATGTATTGAAGTTGTGCTTATGTATTGAAGTTGTGCTATTTGCCCCAGAACGGCGTCATACATTTCGCAAAACCAAAAATGTAGTGCTGTAAAACCAAGTGAGTGAGTAACAATTTGCTAAAAGCTTGTTTTGCTGGAATGGGAGAGGGCGAGATGACATGGAAGGGGACGTGGCAAAGACCCTAATAGTCATGCAGTGCTAACCAGGATAGTGAGGGAAGCTACCAGCCTCCTTCAGTGCTTGTGGGGTTTACACTACAATCCAGAGTCTAGTCATTGTATTGCCCGCCCCCCCCACACACACACACAGTACCTGGTGATGTACAGAGACTTCCCGGTTCAAATTCCTGGGTTTCATCTCTCTTTTGGGGTTGAATTTTTGGTCATTTTTAGCTTATTAATGCCTATAGCATTCTCAATCTGTCAATTTACAACGTTTAATTAATGTTACGTCGTTTCTAATTCAAGTGGATGACTCCAATTTGATTCAATCGAAAGGTGGGAATGTGTTCTTTTTAACACGGGTAATTGAAAAGATCAATCCCTGTTAGGGACCGAGCTATGCCCATTTTACTATAGGCTGGTATCACAGATCACATTCGGTTTTTTGTTGCTTTTTTTCAACTTTCAGTTGCTGTTGTGACATTTTTAATTTAGGTGGATGACTTCCAATTAGGTTTATTCGAAAGGTGGAAATGTCTTCATTCTATCAAGGATCAAAGAAAGGACCAAGATCTGTAAGGGGCCGAGCTGCAACCATTTTACTAGTTCCACAGAGTACTGTCATTACCACCAGCTGCCATACCCAGCTTATCTTACATAAGGGCTTCCCACAGTAAACCCTCCACCAGGGGACAAAATGCGTTCGAACCGTGGTAAATACGCGGGATTTTTTTTTTAATATTCACAGTGTATGCTTTTTAAGTTATCAAGCACGCAACGGGAACTGTACGATTTGAGGAAAACGTGCTCGTAATTCTCACTGCAAATGTCGTGGTTCGTTTCAAGTTTTTGTGGAGAAACACGGAGTTTCTACTGACGTCACGGATCAAATGAGCTAAATGGTGGCCAAGCCCTACTTTACACGGTATTTTTCCTTTCACACAAGCTATCGAGCGTGACGCATTTGAAACAAATTCTTAACATACAACAAAAAAATATAAAAAAATTCTAAAATATTGTAGCTACAAAACTCGACGTTTAATTCGTCTTTTAGAATCGTTCCAGGGCTCACCTCAATTATAGAGCAGTGTCATGTGACGTCCTTTTGGCTACGAGATACAATTTGGAGGGCATAGCTACAAGGTGCACTAGATTACAATGTAAAGGAAAAAACGGCACTTCTAGTCAAGACAATGCTTTGAGAGAGGATTTCTTAGGCTTAAAAGAGCGTTGTTTTCTCCAACAATCACGCGTTATAGGCTTAAGAAATCCAGTCTAATAGCATTGGCTTCTGTAAGACGACCTTCTTTTTTCCCCTCCTGTGGTCCTTGCAGCTAACCCAGTAACTGGCTCCACCATAGAGTTATACACAATAATACTACGTTGTGTCACTGCCCTATTAAAAAACAAGAAAATCTGCTTCGTGTTCAACTTTCAAGGTTGTTTTGTTTTAATTTGGTCATTGTGCTGGGACAACGAAAGCTACAGCGTTCCTGCAAAAGCACATTAAAAAGATTTAAAAAAATTCAAAATAGTTCTTCCGTCAAATTTGAAGCTTCTACTGACCTTTTAAAATAGCTCAGAACCATGTTTTTGTTCTGGTTCATTCGTTGTAGCCTTGGCTTAAGGATTTAGGAGGGAAACCAGGTACCCACTAACTCCGTTTGGTGGAACGTAACAAATCGTTTCGACTTGAAGCGCTGAATATTGAAGAGAATCTACGTAATCCATTTGCTTGTTTAAATCCAGTTTCTGCACGTAACCAAAATATTTTATGAACAACTTATTGCAGTAAAAGAGTGTTTTTTCAAACACATCGAGAATTGAGCATTACCGCAATCTTTAGTCCAAGACTGTACTTCGTTTTGAACAGAGTGGTGCTGATAGCTGATTGGTGGTACCACCAATCAGACCAACTTCTTGAAAAATCTGATATAATCGTTGAGTAGACTAAGAGACTCAGACACAACTAGCAAAATGTTGGCAAAATTTAGACCTCTACCCTGAGCAACAATTTTTCGGCCATATCCCGTTTTGCCTTTATTACAGCTTTCTAAAGCTAGTGAAAAAAAAAAAAGAGAAATACTTTAAAAAATGTATGTAGGCTTTTTTTTTATTTTTCGTCGGAAAATATTGGAAATTTTCCTGAAACCCTTCTATGATTTTATGTTACTTGTTTCAAGGCTGCCATACACGACGAACTGCAGTGATGGAAAAATATCGTGTTTGAAACTGTTTTAAAATTTGTGGCTTACATACTTCGATAGGCTTAGTTGCAAAATTAACTATCCAGCAACTGAACAATACTGGAAAAGGCTCCTGAAGTAGTTTTAGAAAACACTAGGAAAAAATAACGTTTGTCCTAAAACGTAGCCAATGCTAGACTGTACGAGCCTGAATTTTCGTCAAACGACTCAATATTTAACGAAAAAATTAGTAAAAAAAACCTTCAAATTAGCTGTAGCTGGTTTCTGTTGCTGATTGCTTGACCACTTGTGTTTTACCTTTATACTTTATATTTTGAATACAACAACACTTCATGATTTCAGGTATACTTTTTGATTTCTTTTCAATTGGCTTACCCTTCGGCGTGGTTTTTCACTCTTAGTTTTACTGCAGACTCTTCTCAATCCTGCTTTGTGTTTAGGCTACATGTTTTTAGATTACCTCTTGAAAATGAACCGGAAGTGGTTCGAAATGCCGGATGTGCATTAGTTCTCATTCAACACCTTGTTGGCTCTTTTTGTTCATGCAATCTTTTATTCTCGCAGTGTCGGTCTTCAGTTCAGACTATTTACTTCGTTCAAGCAAAAGCCATGGGGTGAGTGGTTCATTTTGGTAAAGGTTAGCCTGCCGTTTTCGTTAATAAGCCAAGAACATCCAAACATCAAACGTCTCACAAATACTTAAGACGAAAGTTTGGAAACATGGCTTAGTTAGGACTTAGTTTGTACGTGAAATTTAGTATAAATTACTAACTATGGAGGAGAGCTATAACCCAACGTCCGCCGCCCACCTCCATGACAATTCGAATAATAATAATTTAACAGTTCGTACACGAATTTGTACGCTTGCAAGAAGGGCTTACAAGATAGGTGAAATTCGAATCTCTAGGTTTCATTTCCCATATGTTTGTCGAGAAAAACCGTTATTTTTTTGCGTAATTTTTTGCCATTTTGGTTTATTTGCCTATAAAAGTCTCAATGTACCATTTTACAATTTACATTACTGTTGCATCGTTTCTAATTGACGTGGATGACCCCAGTTTCATTCAGTCGAAAGTTGGGAATGCCTTCTTTTTAACAAGGGTAACAGAAAAGAGGCTTCCCTGTTAGAGACCGAGCTATGCTCATTTTACTATACGCTGGTATCAAAGGTACACCATTCGTTTTTTGGGGGCGGCTTTTTTTCAACTTTCAGTTACTGTTATGATGTATGTAATGTGGATGACTCTAATTAGGTTTTTTTGGAAGGTGGGTTCTTTCTATTAAAGATCAAAGAAAGGACTTAGCTCTATTAGGGACCATACTATAACCGGTTTACGAGTGCCGTAGAGTACTGTCATTGTCACCAGCTGTCATACCCAGCTTATCTTAGATAAGGGCTTTCCACAGGAAACCCACTACCTGGGGAAAAAATGCGTTCGAACCATAGCAAATGAGTGGGTTTTTGTTTTAAATATTCACAGTATATATTTTTTTATTAAGTCATCAAGGAGCACACAGCAATTCCTCTTGCTGCAGTTCTTGTACGATTTGTAGAAAATGTGCTCGTAATTCTCACTGCAAATTTCGTGGTTCGTTTCAAGTTTTTGAAAGAAACACGTAGTTTCTACTGACACCATTGATCTAGTGAGCAAAATGGTGGCCTAGCCCTACTTTACACGTTATTTTCCGTTCATGCAAGCTTTAAATCGAGTCTCACACATTGGAAACAGATTCATAACAAATGTGAAAAATATCAAAATACCAAAATGCTGAAGTTACAAAATTTGAGGTTCGATTCGCCTTTTAGAATCTGTCTAGGATGTATCTGGGTTATTAAAAAAAAAAACAAGAAAATCTGCTTAGTGTCAACTTTCAAGGTTGTTTTGTTTTAATTTATAAAGAAAGCTACAGCTGTGCTGCACACATACATGAAAAAGCAAACAAAAATTCTAAATAATTCTTCCGTAAAGTCTGGAGCTTCTATTGACCTTTTAAAAATAGCTCACCACTGTTTTTGTTCTGTTCATTGGTTGTAGCCTTGGCTTAAGGATTTATGAGGGAAAGCAGGTACCAACTAATTCCGTCTGGTGGAACGTAACAAATAGTTGGGGCTTGAACAGCTGACTATTGACGAGAATCATCGTAATCCATTTGCTTGTTCAAATCCACCAGTTTTTTGCATCTAACCGAACTTTTTTTTATGATCAACTTATTTCAGTAAAAAAAGGGCTATTTCCAAACATGTCGAGAATTAAGGGGAAGTCCAAGACTGGACTCCGATTTAATCAGAGTGGTGCAGATGGTTGAGTCGTAGTAGAGCTCAGACAAACTTCTTAAAAAAGCTGATATAATCGGTTACTAGAAGGGATCAAATCACAGCTGCCTGTTGGGGGAGTGTGAGAGACCATCGGATACCTTCATCAATTACGGCATACATTCTGACGAAATTTCGTACCCTACCCTGAGCGAACATTTTCCGGTTGAATTCTGTTTTGCCTTTTCCTTCTCTACAGGTTTCTACTGCTACTGGTAAAAAAATAAATACTTTTAAAAACTGAAAATAAATAAACAAATAAATAAATAAATAATAAACTAACAATAAATTGTTTGAAAATATTGGAAATTCTGGAACCCTTCTACAGTGTAATTTTATATCAGGTGTTTCTAGGTTGCCATATAAAACCAACTGCAGTAATGGAAAAAAATGTAGTTTTTGAAAGTTTTTTTTTTAAAGATTTGTACCTTAAATATACTTTAAAACTGTGTGTGCACTTGAAACTTCGACGCAGTTATTGCTGTACAGGCCTAGTTACAAAATTAACCATCCAATACTAACTGAAAAATCCTGGAGAACACTACAGAAATAGCACTGGAAAGTACTAGGAAGAAATAACGTCTTATGCTAAAATGTAGCCACGGCTTTTCTACAAACGACGTAAGATTAAACGAAATAAATTAGTAAAATAAGTTTCGTCCTAGCTATATTACTTTGCTGGAAGCTGTTCCTGACTGATTGACGACTTGATTGCTAACAATACTGATGATTTCAGGTGTTTTTTTTTTTTTTTTGTAATGGGCTTAACCCTTCGGCATGGCTTTGGACTGCGGATAAACAAAAGGTACAACAGTTCACCCGCAGTCAAGCTGAGAGTTAATTTTTTTTTTTATCATGTGTGCACCCAGAGAGAACTGGGATACAGTCACAACCTAAAAATTACAATGTCTACCTAGGTCTGTGCCAGAAAATTGGGAAGACGTTCGTCCTTTTTAATTTAGGCTGTGACTGTGTCTAGACCCACAGTTTTTTTTTAACTTTACTCTTAGCTTGGCTGCAGACTTTGTCTCAAACCTCTCTTGAGTTTACACTTTTCAGGTTGCCGGAAGTGGTTCGAAACGTCGAGGCATCATTAGTTCTCTTTCAACACTTTGTTGGCTCTTCTTGTACATTCGATCTTGTATTCTCGCAAAATCAGTCTTCAATGCAGACTATTTACTTCGTTCATGCAAAAGCCATGGGGATGAGCGGTTATTTTGGTAAAGGTTAGCCTCCCTATTTATTGAGTTTTTTTAAATATAGGGGCCAGAAATACTGCAAATCGCATTATTTTCGAGAAAACTTGCATTTCGAATTTAGAAAGAATTTACCTGACCATCACAATACTAAAAAAAATGTTTATAAAAAATTTGTATTAAATACCCTTTACCCATTGCTTCATTTACCCTTTACCTTGTGATTTCTTTCTTTATTTGTATTAAATAATCTGATATTAATGATAGCTTAAAGGGGGAAAAAATGCAAGTTACCGGAGTTAATCTTGGAACCTCCGCACACTGACCCTCGAAGACACCACTAATATAAGCTCACGGATAAGGGAAAGATAGCTTAGGAATAGTTAAGCCTACGCTGATCTGTAGTTAAGCATCATCTCCCCCCCCCCCCCTGATCTGTTGATGGGATACATGCTCCGTCATGTTTGTTGTGAGAGAACTGTTTTCGTTAATAAGCCTAGAATATTCATTCAAACATCTCACAAATAATTAAGACTTAAGTTTGAAAACATGGGTTGCGTCGGACTTATGTTTCTCGGCGAAATTTAGTATAAATTACTAACTAAGAAGGAAAGCTACAACCCAATGACGGCCACCGTCATCACCTCCTCCATGCCAACTGAATTATAATAATTTAACAGTTCGCACACGAATTTGTATTCATGCAAGAAAGGCTTACCAGAAAGTTGAAATTCTTAGCTGAAATAGCCCAATTAAAAATAAATGGGCAATATTTCTGCCATATTAAAAAAATATTATAAAAAAAACGAGTGACGAAGTGATTTTACTTGTGCCTGGAATATTCCATTTAGATGTACCATGTTAGAGGTTACAGATTGAAGTTGTGCTTTGTGCAAATACAATCCTATTTGCCCAAAAATGGTGTCGTACATTCGGCCAAATTCAAGACTTATTGAAATAAAACCAAATGATTGTAACAATTTGCTGAATGCTTGTTTTGCTAGAAGGCGAGATAGCACAGAAGGGGACGTAGCAAAGTCCCTAACAGTCATGCAGTGCCATCCAGGATAGTTTGTGAGACTGCCATTCTCCTTCAATGGTTGTGGGGCATACTCTGGATATCATCTTACTCTCCTTCCCCTGGTACCTGGTGTGTGATCGGATGTTTCACAGTTCCAATCCCTGGGTTACATCTTTCTTATGTTGTCGAGAAAAACGAATTTTATTGGGGGGGGGGGGGGGGTAAATTTCGTCTATTTTGGATTATTTAATGCCTATAGAGGTCTCAGTTCGTCAATTTACTAATTTAAACTACTGTTGCATAATTCCTAATTCAAATGGATGACTTCAATTTTATTTAGTCGAAAGATAGGAATGTCTTCCTTTAACATGGGTAATTGAAAGTATCTATCCCTGTTATGGACCGAGCTATTCCCGTTTTACTGTATGTTGCTATCACAGGTCATCATTCGTTTTTTTTCCGCTCTTTTTCAACTTTCAGTTGCCGTTTTGAGGTTTACAATTTAGGTGGATGACTCCAATTAGGTTTATTCGAAAAGTGGGAATGTCTTCATTCTAACAAGGGTCAAAGAAAGAACCTAGGTCTGTTAGGGACTGATCTTCAACCGTTTTACTAGTGCTGTAGAGTACTGTCATTGTCACCAGCTGCCATCCCCAGCTTATCTTATATAAGGGCTTCCCACAGCAAACCCGCCACATTTGGAAAAAATGCGTTCGAACCATGGTAAAAACGTGGGATATTTTTATATTTACAGGATATTCTTTCACTAAGTTATCAATGAGCAGACAACAGTTTCTGTTGATCCAGTTCTTGTACTATTTGTCGAGAATGTGTTAGTAATTCTCGCTGCAAATTTCGAGGTTCGTTTTAAGTTTTTGTGAGAAACAAGCAGTTTTTACTGATCCCACTGATCGAGTGACCAAAATGGTGGCCTAGCTGTACTTTCCACGTTATTTTTCCTTTCACACAAGCTTCAATCGAATGAAACATATCGGAAACATATTCTTAACATAATAAAAAAATTTTTAAAACAAATCTAAAATTCTGTAGCTACAAAACTCGAGGATCGATTCACCGGTTAGAATCGTTTCAGGGCTCATCGCGGTCATTAAAAATCAAGATAATCTGCTAGTATCCACTTTCAAGGTTGTTTTGGTTAGGTTGTTTTTGGTTTAATTTGGTCACTGAGCTACAAACATACATGAAAAAGAATTTAAAAATTCCAAAATAACTCTTCTGTCTGGTTTGGCTTTGATTTTTTGGAGGTCTTGGACCAGCTGGATATCATTGGCGCAGGTGTGAGCTTGAAGGAGCTTGAAGAGTGTAGGATGAATGAATTTTCAAAGTGGGAGATTTGGTGCCTGCTTGTCAGATGAAATAACACGGATAGGATTGCCTGGTTTGTAGGTTTTTACTTCGTCTTGCCTTCTTCAAGAATTTGAAGGTAACAGAGTTTCTTGATGTGCTGCTTGATTTTTGCATCGTACTTGTTGATGGGTGAAATTTGACTTCTTTGTATGTGCGTTCATCTTGTAGTTGGGAGAGCATTTCATGATTGTAGCGCTGGGTGTCCAAAACGACCATTTGGTCGCCTTTGTCTGCACTTACGTTGGATATGTGGGCATTGTTACGAAGTTGTCGGATAGCTGTTTGTTCTTGGGTGTGTAGGTTAGGTACTGGTTTGGGTATGTGCGAGGCTGCCTGCACGGCCGCATCCCTGATTTTTTCTCTATTGGGGAAAATGGTAAGCGCTGATTCAATCTGGGCAGCAATTTTCGGTAATGGTTGGGAAGGATGTGGTATGGGCGTGAATTTAGGGCCAAGGTCAAGAATTTTGCGTTCGGCAGGCTGTAGTGGTTGGAAGGAAGGATTAATGGTCCAAGGAACCAGATTTTATGGATAATCTTGAGGATCACAGGATGAAGTTCTTCGAAGTAGGATGCGACTTTTTGGATTGAGTACGTAGAATATTTTCCCGGTGGGTCCGATTCCTGGGCGATAAGTCTGTCCTCCTGTCCGGTGTTTTTCAATTTTTGCAGGAGGTACAGATGTATGACGAGATTTAGATTGGGGGTTTGAAATATATCTCTGTAATGTGTGGTGCAGTGGCAACCCGGACCACTGCACCGTGACTGAGGTTGGCCTAATGACCAAGCTGTTGACGCGCCATTAAGCCTCAATCCCCCCCCCCGATTCCTGGAGGAGACAGCATGGAAGAGTGCAAAGGCGTGAGGTGGTTAGATGTAGTGATGCACTACTGGCACAGTTCCCACTTCAAACTGTTTGTTTGCTTTTCAGGGATCGAGAACCCAAACTGGATTATCTGCCCCACTATGATGAAGAGACAATAATTTTAGCACTAAGGCTGCCTCTCACAACAATAAAGGAATGGCTGAACAGAACTAACACGTGCTTCCAGTTGTTTTCACTGAATGGTTTAACTATCCGATCAGAAATTTCAGCCTTCAAACCCTAGTCTCCCTTCCAGAAAAAAAAATTCTACCTTCCATACGGCCCTAAAACGCTCCCGTTCCTTTAGCGACTGTTTTCTGCTCTTTAGCATTTGTTTTTTTTTTTCCGGCTTTTTGTCAATAGTCGTTAAAAAGACTTTCCATTCCTGTAAAAAACGTAAAATAGTGACAGACGCGTGACGAGACAAGTGACTAAGCAAGTTTTTTTAGGCTGACAAGCAATATAAGGAAATAGTATGGGTCCGCACCCCACAATAGCCCGTGTATCGTACATTGATCACCTTAATAAACATTAAATGGATTATAATTAAATACCAGCTAAATAACAATAAGTAAAGGCAAAAATAGAAATTACCGAACGTTAAATAAAACACAACAAAGACTGTGAAACTAAATAAAAACAATAGATACACAGTTAAGTTGAAACCAAGATAAAGACGAGCCTGCTGAGTGAGAATAAAAAAAAAACTCCTTTCGTATCGACACAATCCCTACTGCTAATCCCTGTGAAATTTCTAATTAGGCAACAAATACGAACTCATTTGATGGTTAAGGTTAGATTTAAATAAACAAAACTAAAAACAGGAAAGAAGCATGAGTAAGGTTTCCTAAACACTGTGGAACTTTCAGATACCACAGTGTTGTGTAGTGTTTAGTTCACGTGAAACCTTACTGCTGTATTCAACCATCACACACGTAAACAAAATTAAAACCGTTGCGACTGCTATTTAAAACGGGTTACAAATATTTTATCACGCGAGTTCATAGTACAGTGCAGATCGAAATAGAGTGAACATTTTTACAAGCTTTCGAGCCCTAAACAAATACCGAATAATATTTGGCTTCGTTTGGTGTGGCTAGATTATGAAGCAATAATATTATTGATATTGTTATCATTTTAGGCCACTTAGCTTGGAATTAGCTCTCCTTACATTCCATTTAATTCGGAGAATATTGAGAAGTTCACATAGGAGCCTCGAGTTTTACAGTCGTTGACACTCGAGCACATCATTATGTGTATAGTATTTTCTTGCAGAAAGTTAAGATTATAAAAGTTTGACGTCACATTTGGGACAATTTCGCACTCCCATCCCCATGTAACATTTTGTCGCACGGAACTGACCCACTTCCCCTAAGCTGAACAATCCTTTAGCTCTGACTAACCTGACAGAAACTGTAAAAAAAACCTTAAAAAAAAACATTTTTATGGGGAATAAAACAACTTCTGAAAGATACTTAGGCAAATTATTGGCTATCCATTTTTATGTGAAAGTAAACACATGTACGCCACCAAGACAACTTCTGAAAGAGACATGCAAATTTCTAGAGCTTAATTTTAGAAGAAAATTAAACCCATGTACGCCACTAAGACAATATAGGGAAGATTCTAAAGAAAATTTCTGGAGCTTCGTTTAATAAGTGGAAGTTCGACACTCAGACAACTTCGGAAAGATACTTAGGGAAATTTCTGGATCTGCACTTTTGTAAAATAAAACCCATGCACGTCACCAAGATAACTTCCGAGGGATACACAAATTTATGTATCTTCCAGGAATTGTCTTGGTGGAGTATATTGATTTTATTTTCAACAGAAATTGTGTATCTCCATTTTAATGGGAGATAAAATTTAGATATACATATTATCCCCATTAAAACTCATATCAACACGAAAACAATTTAGCCACGACAAAAAGATAGGCCACTTCAGCAAAATTCATGATCTCTATTTTAATGGGAAATACAACCCATGGATACCACCAAGGAACCTTCTAAAAAAAAAATAAAGAATAAAATTTCTGGAACTCCGTTTTAATGAGATATAAATCCATGCACGCCACCAAATCAAGTTCTGAAATACACTTATGCAAATTTCTGGAGAGCCGTTTTCGTGGGAAATAAGGTACCAAGAGAATTTCTGAAAGATGTGCAAATTTCTGGTTCTCAAG